>WNYA01000562.1:129137-141415 GCA_019512145.1 Engystomops pustulosus
AGTGTGAGATGTCTTCTCATCTGTAGAGATCTAGTGTGAGATGTCTTGACTTGATTTCCTTGGAAGTGAGAAATGTCTAAGTACCTCAACATTTCGGAAGCAGTTGTGGTAGATCTGATAATGACTTGTGTTATTTATTTCAGCCTTTAGTCTATGATGAAGTTCCCCACCGTTCACAACCTCCACCTCAGAAATTCGAGTCACTATACTGTCTGGGACAAGATGTGGATCCTTTCAGGAAAGAAGGTGAAACAAATATAATGCAAAAATATAACTCCTCTGAATCTTGTTTGGTACCATCAATGCCACCACTAGGAATTTTGGGGCCCCTGACTGGAAGACTTTTGTGCATCCTCCCCAAACCAGTGTCCTTTCCCATATTGATACAGAACAGTGTATACACAATTTTTTTTTCAAAAACATTCATGACGAGCTAAACTCTTTTGACAGGACCCTACTCTACTCCACGTACCCACACAGTGTTTATATATCCCCTACACATGCCCTCTCAGTATATAGATAGCCCCTGCACATGTCCACTCAGTATATAGATAGCCCCTGCATGTGCCAACTGAGTATATAGATAGCCCCTACACGTCCCCACTCAGTATATATATAGCCCCTGTACATGCCCACTCAGTATATAGATAGCCCCAGCACATGCCCACTTGGTATATAGATAGCCCCTGCACGTTCCCACACAGTATATAGATAACCCCTGCACATGTCCACTCAGTATATATATCCCCTGCACCTGCCCACTCAGTACATAGATAGCCCCTGCACGTGCCCACGCAGTATAGAAATAGCTCCAGCACATGTCTCCTCACTATATAGATAGCCCCCCAGCAAATGCCCTCTCAGTCCGTAGGCAGCCCCCCCAGTCCATAAACAGCCCCCCCCCCAGTTCACAGTAGCCCCATACCAGTCTCCCAGTTTACAGCAGATGCCCCCCTTTATGAAATGTCAATCCCAGATGACCCTCTTTAATGACATGTCAACCCCATATGCCCCCCTTTTCATAATGCCCCCCTCCCTCCCCCCGCATACACCATTACGCAGCGGTGTTGTGGCCCCGTGACATCATAGTTTAACTTTGCTACATGACTGACTAATGTCTCTTAGATTTGTCTCTTGGTGACAACCCCTGCTTGGTCTGACATTATACTGTAACTGGCTTGTACCCACCTGCCCTGACCTCTGCCTGTCTCTGGCTATTCCTTGCAGTAGTAGTAGTAATTGCTCAGTATATAGACAAGTAAGGAAGGTTGTGGACAAAAAAAATTGCATCCTCCTCGTACATGTCTGTATGGAAGAGACTGCTGACCGCTAGTATATAGGAGATCTTACTTCTCTAGTTCTACGCAGGACTTCACCTGCGACTTACAACTACTTCACCTTCTGTAGATTATCTCCAATAAAGTTGTAGCCAAGCTAAAAGGGATTTTCCCACACTTACAATCAAATTTTAATTTTTAATTAATTTCTTCAATTGCATATATTTAAAAAACTGTAAATATAACATCCTCAAATAAAGCCAAGTCGCCCCTTAGAAACATAGGATAGTTGTGTCCATCCTTTGTTTCTACAGCCACAGTGACCGAGCATTCACAAAGACAGAAGTGTTTTTGTATATGATATTGTCGGGCTTCACCCTCTCTTTCTCTCTTCTCACAGTCTGTCTATACTGACACAGACAAAGAAATGGAAGGGGGAGGGAACAGGATGAGTCATAACTCTAAGCTCTACCGAACAGGAGGAGCTGCAGCAGCAGCAGAAATGTACAATAAGAAGTATGGAGGGTTTGCACACAGTACAAAAGTAAATAGCAGGAATGCTGAATCACTTGATGAACAGTCCGGTCCGGTATTATCTACAAGGCAGTGAAGGCACATGGGCAATTTTTGTAAAAGAGTAACCAACCCCTTTAAGCTAATCTTTTTCCATTGAATCCATGTGATTCTTTTCCCCATGTGATTGTGTAGCACACAAACCCTGTTATCCAGTGGCGTAACCAGGAGAGACAGGGCCCCCTAGCAGGCTACTGCATGGGGCCCCCTTCACACTTAAAAATATACATATTAGTTTACTCATACATGCGAGTTACAATCACATATAAATACACTCATGTTCATATACACATACATACAGTGCCATATGCAATATACTCACATACAGTGTATACAGACCCCATATACACATCACAGATACTGCATATATACATCACAATATATGTTATATACATATTATGCTGGACGTGTGCAGTACAATATAGATATAATGGTGCACATCCTCCATTCTATATTGTGTCAGGTCGGATGATTGGGCCCCCTGACACTGCAGGCCCCATAGCGGACACTATGGCTGCTACCGCTGTAGTTATGCCCCTGCTGTTATCAGATTTCTTAACAAGGATACATATATATAATGAATCATTAGGACATGTGATTCTAACTAAAGTTATGGACAGGCTGTAGCTGGTGGCAGTGAGAAAAAGTTGTGCAGAGCTTAACCTATGCACCAAGAGCCGTGACGCTTTACCTCCCAACCCCCCACCAACACCCCGCTTATAGACAATTAATCATATTGTTTCAAGTTAGTGGAAACCACCGTAGAGAACCAGTTATATAGTAATCTATCATTTCTCCTGGAGTTCCCTAAATGTTATTTCCTGTGGAAAGCCCCATGAATTTATCTAAAAGACCAAAGTCACATTGCTACAAAAATAACATCTACAAAACAGTACAAAATTCTGTAATGAAATACTAATAAAATATTTAAATACAGAGGGAAATCATGGTCATATGGAAGAATACGGGTGAGGGCCCTGCTCATAAGGGGGTGAGAACGTTAGTAAAATTGCAAGTATCCAAGTTGAAATTCCACTTGTTCCACACAACCTTCCACGCTTTTATTACATAAGTTGAAAGTCTGAACTGAAAGCAAAAGAACCTCCATGTTACGTGGCTGAGATTTGTAGAAATTGGATCTACCATGTTGGTCTTTGGATCACAGTGATTACCGAATGTCCCTAACTATGTGGGTAGTAAGTCATTCTGAAAATACAAAAACTTTATTCCTCTCGAATATTTCTCACAAAACATATATATAAAGTCTACAAACCTGACAATCACCAGTGCACGTGGGTGTTTATCACTGCACCATCATGGATCGTCCAGATTGGTGCAAGGTCCAGCAGTATGGACCTCAGTGACCAACCCCTTTCATCCATCATGTAGATAGGTTTGACTGTTGGGCAACACCTTCAACGACGGTGACGATAACATCTATTCACGGTGTAGCTGGTGGAAGATCTACTTGAGGTTGACATCATAGATGTGGGATGACCACTGAACTTTCTTAGTGACTAATGTGTAACTTTTTCATTTAGATATTTGACGACCCACCCTACATGGACCTCACCAAGACAGACATCATTGTGGTGGATGTTCAGCAGATATTGGCAAAGTGGTTTACTAAGCAATACCCGCAGCTTCAGATTTGTGAAGGAAACGCTGCTTCCTTAAATGAAGACCTTCCCTCCATCTACCAACCGAGAAGACCCATTTATGGACAAAAATGAGCTCCCATAATCCTTTGGAGCTGTTCCTACAAAGGGTATCGATGCAGTTCATAGTTTAGGAATGAGGGAATGTTAAGAGATTGCAGCTCTGAAGTTAGAAGAATTGTTAACGTGGTCCAAAGGAGAGGTCAGTATTGGACTGGCCCATCAGAGTATCAAAGACGGGGCCAGGCTCTTAACTAATAGAGATACAGCTGAAGTCAACCTAATTCCGAGGCTACGAGGGTCTATTTCCTGATGATGATGGAGGGTGGGCCACCAGAATAATGATATCTAGTGGGCCAAAGGAACCCGGCCCGACACTGGGATAGTTTATTAATATCAGATTGATATGGGCCTGACACTTAGACCACCACCCACCAGGTGATTTCAGCACACGGAGAATGAAGCTGGATTTCTGTCTCTACGTGTGGGAACCACCTGATATGAGACGGTCTAAGTGTTGGATTGAATCTGACCGAACCAATAGATAAGCCATCAATATGCAATAGTTTAAAACTCCCTTTAAGGCTATTGTTATATAGAAAAGTGTGTCACATGACTCGGAGTTTATGGTGTTGTATTGGAAATCGGGATACACAACATTCCATCTTAAAATTGCTAATAACCTATGACCTCACATGTCTTTGACAACTCAGGTGCACAAATTCTAAGGCCTCATGCACACGACCAATATGAGGGCCATGATCTGAAAAACAAAATTTTTTGGCTGGATCACAGCCCCCATAGAGGTCTATGGCACCCGGTCATAAGGGTGGCCACTCTACTCTTTCTACGAAGAGGGGAGGGGTGAGAAGCGCTCACTCCTTCTCTCTCCTCCAATCGGTCGCATGCATATGGCCTTGGCGTGGAAACGTTTGTGTGCAATTGAATTTTTGGTTGCCCGAGTCACAAGTGGCCAAGTCTCCATGTGGTTCTATTCTAAACATTTTTATTGTTAATCATGTTGAATGATATATAATTATAATTTATTACAATGACTTCCTCTGGCAGCTCGTTTTAGATTTTCAGGTCCCCAGCATCAGTATTTAATTACAAACGAGATACCCCAAAAAGACAACCCTGGTAGCCCCATTTCACCAAAAAGACAACCCTGGTAGCCCCATTTCACGTGAAGACTCCAATGACCACGTCCAGGCCAATCCCTATGGCCATTCCCTATAGTACTATGTATCTACACATCCCTTTGGGGCTCAGAGGTGTCTCCCAAAATTTTAGATGTCAATATCAGCATTTGCAATCGGGAAAAAAAATTGGAAAATTAACAAAGGAAAAATAACCCGTCCCAACCCCACACCCCTGACTATATAATGATCGTCTCCTCCTGACACCTGATAGACTTACACAGCTGGAGCATTATCTTTCCCCAGGGACCTGTTCATGTCTTCATGTTTTTTCCAAGTAGTTTCTATGTTTTGATATATTCTGTGTATATTTATTTGCTCTTTTACTTAATTTTATGTCTTGCTTCTTAAATTTCTTCAGAAAAGCAGCTAAAAGCATTGAAATATTACATTACATTCCCCTATATGGTGTACTTATATTACTGTTAGAAGGTGAGCCACCTCTTATAATAGACAAATACTTCAACATAAACTGAATGTTAGAGACTAGGGATGTGGGCAGCACTGTGGCTCAGTGGTTAGCACTACAGCCTTGCAGCACGGTGGCTCAGTGGTTAGCACTCACACTAGATCTCTACAGATGAGAAGACATCTCACACTAGATCTCCATAGATGAGAAGACATCTCACACTAGATCTCTACAGATGAGAAGACATCTCACACTAGATCTCTATAGATGAGAAGACATCTCACACTAGATCTCTATAGATGAGAAGATGTCTCACTGGATGTTCTCATTCTCACTGTGTCTTACTAATATTGTACAAGGACATAATATGAGATGGATATGAAGCAGACCGATGATTGGTAGATACTATCCAGCTTCCGTTACTAGCAGCAGGTGTTTCTTTGAGGACAATGTCCTAAAACTGTCTCCATAGAGAATCATTCAATGGAGGGGGAGGAGGAACAGGTTTTGAGCACCTGCCACCACCACCTGCTGTTTGTAGTATTAATATATAATCCATTTACTGTTTATTGTTCCGGGACCTTTGTATAATCTTTTATAGTTGGGACCTAATGATTTATCTGAGCCCCAGTGCAAAATTCATAACCTATTATGTGGCTTATAACACTTATTTTATTGATAAACATCATTCATACCCCTTCAGCGTTCAAGGTCGGGTAGTGACACCAACCCTTGCACCTACCATCGCCGTGCATCTGTAAGGACCACCCAGGCGCTAAGATGGGGAGGTGGTACCAATAACTTAGACAGTGACACACAAATGTAGTTGATGCTCTGCTAACCACTTGGTGTCCTGCTGCTACTTGTACCCTGTACATCTTACCTGTATGGTGTTAGTTGACGACTCAGGTGTAGGGACTTCTTCTAAGTAATATTCCACTGCTTCATCTTCTTTAGCATCTAAAGAAATAATGGTACTAATCATCCTGTGAATGTATTGGTGGTTCCCAAACTTTTAACACTGATTAAGTCTTTTACATAATCACTAAACTTGAAGTTTTTCCATAATTTAAGCAAAATCCCTGGTGGCTGGGGCAAGTGTGAGGGAAAAAAACATGGGGGTGGGCTTAACTTTCTTCTACAGCTACAACATGGCACTGATTCTGAATCATTCCCAGCTGCGACAGAAGTTTTGGGGGCAAAAATCACAGTGGCCAATCAGTGGCCTCAACATGCTCCAGTGACGTAACGTGCCACGAGAGGTATAATGGGGTCTTCTTAGGGCACTGATTAGTCACAGAGGACCTGTGACCGTCAACACTTTCAACTGACCCTCAACAAAGCAACCCCAAACCCCAACAATCAGCTGGAAAAGAAAGAATAGACTTTTTCTACAGTTTTTTTATTTTTATCATCCAATTTATTGAATCTCCTGATGGACATCGACCACTAGGATGAAGGATTGTAAACCGCACACATTGACATACTGGTGCGTAGATGTCCTTTAAAGTATTGATTTCGGAGTGTAATCATGTATAGGATAGAAGTGTAATAAAGTGTAATAAAAGGTTGTAGATACTATAAAAACTTATTTAAAGCCTTGGTATGTGCACCTGTCCCACCATATATTTTCCAGTTCTTACAATGTAATCTCTACGGAGACAGATTAGTCGGGAAATTTATGATACACAACTAGCGTGAGGTCTAAGGTCATGGTCATGATACAAAAAGAAGCCTACAAGTTTCTCTACGACTTTCCAAAACCTTTCCAGGTCACATTTGCTGATAAACATGATAGTGATCTCCGTCCAATTAAAATAGGGAATAACCTTTTTCCTTATGACCGACCTGTGCTTATGGACGTCAAATTTGGTGGTCCCTTTTTCATCACCCCCTGCTGTAGGCACATGGTTGGCCACCCCTTTCTATAAGCATTGTGTCCTGCAGAGAGAGCATGGACATGTCAACAACTTACCTTGCTGATTTAAACCTTAAAAAAAGGGGTTTAACACAACATTGAAGTAATGACTAAGTAAGCTAATCACAGGCACCTTCATGCAATTGTGAATTAAGGGTTGATTAAAAGGGTTGACATTATGTAGATCTCATAAGGGAACCTTTATGCAACTTTAATTTAAAAGTTTACCAATAGGGTTTGCTGAAGGTAGACCTCTCAAGCAACTTTGAAGAAAGGGTTTTACGAAGAGAGTTTACTTAAAAATACTTCATACAAGGTTAAATACAGTAAGTTTTTAAAATTAAAAAGTTCACCCAATATTTATCTCTCACAATCACCTTCATGCAACTTTGACGAAAAAAAAATCTGAAAATTGATAAAGAGCAGGAAGGTTTAATAATAATTTGGCAGACAGCGGAGCTGCAGTTTTAGTTTAAGGTCAACATTGATTTCCTATCTTTTTTCTGGACCCAATAATCATACGACAATTCATGAGAGTAGAAAATTGAAGATTGTGGTGTCTATCTGCAAGTAAATGAAGGGTGAGATGGTTAAAAATTAACTCTCCACTTCCCTTTTAGGCTTTAGTCAGATTGTTGCTATTTGCTTTTTACTGTTGCTTATATCCCCTGGAAACGATGGAGCATCCATGTGGTTCTTGATAACCTTTAACCTCTCAATAATTCCCACTGGGCTCATTGTGAAAATAATTAACTGCAAAACTGCATTGGGCTGGAAGGAAAATGTCTCATTTGTTCTTGGTAGTCAAAGGTTAAGTCTATAAAACCAACCAGGAGTTTCCACCTCCCCCCCCCCTTCTCCATACACAAGCACGCTCAGTTTGGCATGTCTTTGGAAGACGATGGAAAGATGCAACTAGACTTCACCGGTGACGACTTTCCTCCCATGAGAGATATTTCATGCAATGTGTAGGGCCACATTCAGTCATTGCTCAAGCCTCATATAGTCACTAAGTAAATACTGGAAACAAAACCAGCTCTTTCAAAAGGAAGAAGTAGCCGAAACCACAATCATCTGACATAGACATTGGTGGATCAGATGACAATCACAGAAATGACCACTGGCTATGGATAAGTATAATTGCATTACATATCAGTCTTGACTTTCCCACGTTCCATCAGTGCGTGCTATAGGGTCACTAGGAACCCCACAATCTGCAGATCTGTATTTAAGCAGATGTCTCGCTGAGGGAGGTCCTCATATGTCTACTTCTTTGTCAACTGAAGTTGACAGAAATGGATACAACCTCAACGCATGACACCCAGAGGGGACTGGCAGACACCTCCTGGTGTCCAAATAGATGGCTCCTTGCTGCAGGTGGGAGGGAGGGAAAGTAAACTGGTTGCTGGCACCAGTCTGACCATATGCTGGGATCATTTTCCAGCAGAATTTTTATATAAATATCATCTGTAAGGGAACCTAAAATGCACCTCAATAGACCCTTCAACTTCCGGGGCAGTTGGATACTTTTCTCTAGCCTTTACCATTCCTGAACCATCAATCCTGTAAGTTTTTTCACAAAATGTGCCAAGTTAGTTCTGTGCTGTCAGGTGGGTGGAGCACCTAGTCTAGCACCACCCACCTAAAAGTTGTTTCTGAACACCCAGCACTGATTGGTCAGGGGTAGGGCGCATTCACACGTGTAGTTTTTCTGATGCAGCTTTCAAAGCCAAAAGTAGATGTGGATCATAATAGGGAAGAACTTATCAATGTGATCTGCTACTTCTCCTCTTTTTTTTTAACTCCACTCCTGGTTTAGACATCGGAAACTGCATCTGAAAATTTAAACGTGTGAAAGCTTCAACAGAGAGAAAATGACAACTGCTCCAAGATCAGTAGAGAAGAACCTATTATATGATGCAAAGATTGGGAGTTGATTCTTGTTAATGGTTCTGCCCCTGTTGATGTATTTGGGGATCTGTTCCAGCCTACCGTAATAGGGATCACATAATATATGGTGGTCACCCATTTATTTTCAAAGAGTCGTTTTATGGAGCTTCTTATTGGGGTTTAGAAGATTTTGGCATAGTATCTAAATGTGTGATGTCTATGGAGCTGGAGTATCTAAATGTACGTTGTGTAATACTTTCTCCTGAGCTTGTCTTCTAATACTGTCTATTGTCACCATCACATTGTCTAAACATGTGCGATACCGGGAGATCAGTGGAATTCCCCACCTGCAGGCTCTGGGATATGTAGAAATGAAAGTGTGATGTATTCATTTACTTACGTTTCCTTCTTATTTTCCACATTAGGAGGATAATTCCAACCATCAGGATAACCAACAGAGAGATGATCGATAAAATATACCAACGTCGAGGCTGTTCTGGAAAACATAGCAGCAAGTCAGTACCAGAAGGACGTCCTGTGTATGGTGCCTTTAGAACATTGGGACAATCTACTGGAAAGCAGTAGTGGATAATAATAAAGGTGGTTTGGGCCGTAGCCCAGGGTCCAAGCCTCTTAGGGGGCCCATGGCCGCCCAAACCACCCACCAAATGTTACATTGATAAGGACCTTCACCCATGAAACCCTCACACATTTGTTCCTGCTCTCAATACACAAGCACAAGCAGAAACACCCACGGGCAGGGCATCTTGAGTCACGCTGTGGGTGGGAATAATTAGTATAATACCCAAGTGTCAAGCACCATGTGTGCCGAACAAAAGTGCACCGGATGCTCATTGGCAGGATTTAAAAACTGTTTTGCCCCCGAAACACCTCCGTTCCTGGACAATACAAGATCTGCATTTCATTAGTGAAGGGAGGCTGCAGGACATTACATTAGTGAGGGGAGGCTGCTGGACAATTAATTTGTGGGGGAGGCTTCTGCTTGGCATTTCAGTAGTGAGGGGAGGCTGGGACCAATACACTTTCCACCGTAGGCTTATACTCAAGTCAATAAGTTTTCCCAGTTTTTTGTGGTGTCTCAGCTTA
The DNA here is from genome assembly GCA_019512145.1 of Engystomops pustulosus. NCBI lineage: Eukaryota > Metazoa > Chordata > Amphibia > Anura > Leptodactylidae > Engystomops > Engystomops pustulosus. The sequence goes on from WNYA01000562.1 coordinate 139,169, forward strand.
TACTTAAGTATATTGTATCTAATTTAGGTATAATTTATCATTTAAAGCATAAAAAACATTGAAAAAATGGAAACTGTGGGACTAACTAACTGCATTCTATTTCACACTACAAAACCATTATTTGAAGAACGCATTATATCGACTTGATCAATGGCTTCTGTTCTAAAACAATTTTTAATTTTTGACACACACAAGGCTTGCTAAAACAATTTTTTAAAACATTGGTTGCAGGTTGTGGACGGATTCCCTTCTCCCAGAGCTTGTCTAAAGAGGTAGGCAAGGGTTAAAGTTTTGGTTTGATCAGCTGTCACCTATTTATTTTATCAGCTTCATAAAAAGCTTCCCTGGTGGTGAACCTCCTTGCCAGAGATTGTTTTCTTGTGCTCATTTGCTACTATTGCTTCATCTTTGTGTTCTGTTGGTTGGATTGTTTCGTGACCTAGACTGTTGCATGTTTCTTTTGTCTTTTACTTTGATTATGCACCTAATCTGTTGTGACAGCAAAAGAAAATTATATATATATATAAATTGTATAATTTGTATAGCAATTTTGCAACAGTCTTAAAGGAGTTGTCCATTTTTAGCAAAGAATTAATATTGTTAATTATTGTAATATTAATACAAAAAGTTATACAGTTTTTCAATATATTTCTGTATGAATTCCTCCGGTTTACTTTAATTCAACAGGAAGCTTCATTGTTTACTTCCTGTGGATATCTGTGGGACATCACATGACCAGGGACCAGTTACTATCTAGCTTCCTGTTGGATGAAAACAAGAAGAGGTCTAAAAAAACATGAGGAATTGATATACAGAAACTATATTGAAAAATACTTTTCCTTACACAAACAAAATCAATTATTTGCTGAAAGTAGGCAAGCCCTTTTAGTAGATTAGCCCCTCCAACGGCATCTATCTGGGTAATAATCCAAACAATGTACTCTAAAGCTGAAAAATAATTCAGAATGTGAACTGATGAAGTATTAAGTCAAATGTAAAGGAAATCTACCACCAGGGCAGTGTCTGACTGGCTTGTTTTTGGCCTACCAGAGGTGGTGATCTTGAGGGTCCACCCTTCAACCATAAAATACCATTAAAAATCATATAATGTGGAATGTATCATCAAAAAGATCTAATAATCTATAATATCGGAATCATCCTATATAAAATAGATCATATTATCCAATGATTACTCCATTAACTTCCAAATGAAGATCTATGGGGCCCTATTATAAAGGGTTAGAACATGGGGCCCACCGGAGGATTCTCTGATACTCTGGTGGGCCAGTCTGACACTGCACCAGGATCAGGGTTGTAAACCAAGCTCACTGACATATTGGTGTGTGTCCCATCTGGCAGGATCCTCTCTTTGTGTAACTTCTTATGCCCTTGTTTTTTAAAAAAAAAAGGCTTTACAAATTATGCAAATGAGGCTGAGGGTCTCCAGCCACCATTTTTAAAGCCTTATTTTTTTATAAAACAAGCAGATCCTGCTAGAAAGTCAGTGTGCTTGGTTTATGATCCTGATGGTAGATGTCCTTTAAATGTGGTGGAACCAAAGGATGAATGGGCAAAATATTTGGCAAATATGGGCTATACCAATCTGCTGTTTTTTACAGGTGGAAATTATAAAGAGGGGCAAAGGCTTGTGATGGAAAGAAGTAACAATGTAGAAGATTTGGAAATACCGGTGGAAAACTCAAGTAAGATAATCATAATCAAGATTTTGGTGGAGCAGTTAGTGGAAGGAATGTCTGCTTTATGTTGGAATGTTTTTTTTATGTACCCTCTCATTTTTCTAGGAAGTTATGAGGCTTACAATTTTGGGTGCAATTTTTTTTAAACTAGAAACCGTGAAAAGGATATCCTTGCCAAACAGCTACTGGCATGGATCATCAGTTGACAGATGGGATCTCCATACATTATATTTTGCTATATAATGCTGGGATCCTCATCCACTGCACTTTTTGGGATGGGGTAATGATATGGCCCGATTCCAAGGGCTGCATATGTTCGTGTGCAGCCTATGACATCATAATGTGTGTGCAGGCAGAGTAAATGGACCCATGTCTGCCTGCATTGTCACACGTAAGGCCCGGAAGGAGAGGAGCTATGGGGAGTGCCAGAGGGTAAGTATAGAAGTTTATTTTTTATACAATACAATATGGGGTGTTGTGTTACTAGGGTAGTTTGCATGATATTTCATTAGTGAAGGGAGGCTGCAGGACATTACATTAGTGAGGGGAG
>WNYA01000563.1:0-47662 GCA_019512145.1 Engystomops pustulosus
TTCAGAGCTCAGTTGGTGTCCCTGCTTGTGGAGATGCAGGTTCAGAGGTCAGTGGGTGTTTCTGCTTATGGAGCAACATATTCAGAGCTCAGTGGGTGTTCATGCTTGTGGAGCTGCAGGTTCAGAGCTCAGTGGGTGTTTGTGGAGCAACAGTTTCAGAGCTCAGTTGGTGTCCCTGCTTGTGGAGATGCAGGTTCAGAGCTCAGTGGGTGTTCCTGCTTATGGAGCAACATATTCAGAGCTCAGTGGGTGTTCCTGCTTGTGGAGCTGCAGGTTCAGAGCTCAGTGGGAGTTTCTAGTGAAACTGCATACCTAAAGGATATTCTGTATCTATTAATTAAAAAAAATTATAATATAATATAAATCTTCAATTTCGCTCCACAGCAAGTCTACCAAGACGCAAAGTCCTATGACTTGACCTCGTTGCCCGGGTTTGTCTCAGAAGCCTCCAACCTGTTGATCATGCGGCTTTTGGCAAGGAAGACGACCCCACAAAACTTGGATTTTCTGACTTTTGATGCGGATCTGAACTTGTGTATCTGCTCTTATGTAAGTTGTGTGTGACGTGACGTAGCATGGGCATGGACTTTGCAGTGTATGATGGTATATGTTGTGTGTATTGCAGCGAGATCTTGGCTGCCAGCCCCAGCTCATCGGGAAAGACACAGTAGAAGTTCACGGAATCGAGCGAGCGATTCACTCAGACGATCTCCCCATCACCTGGCAGTGCTACTTCTTACCAGATGGGTAATTATGTTCCCTCTTTATTGATTGTAACGCGGATGGTGGCTGCAATGAAACAAAGTTCTTATTTTACTCCAATTAATGTGCACTCTGCACCCTCCAAGAGGAAATTGGACTATGTAGAAATTTGGTAATTTAGTGTCAAAAAGTGAAAAATGAAGCGGGGCACTGTGAATCGATTAAATCCAGGGTTAGGGTGGCCAGGCTTATAAGTTGCCGACTCAGGATCCCAGAAATCACGTAAGCAAAAAATGGAAAGCAGCACTACCTGACAGAATGGGTGTTTTATCTCACCAGTGGGGAATGACAAACGTTCTAATGTATCCATTTTCAAGTTGGAAACGTTGTAATCGCCCATGGTGAACAAACCACCTCATTTGTCACGGAGGTGCTGCCTTGCCATTTTTGATGCTACTGGTAATTTAGTTTTAATACCTGGATGTTTATATTGTGTAGCTGCGCCAACAAGGCAATCCCCCATAGATTTCTAACTTTTTCTGCACTTATATCTCTTACAACGCTGGACAACTGGAGCAGCACCACCACAGAGTTTGTTGAAGGTTAAACGCAGGCTCCTACAACCTCCATATTACGTACACAATTGCTAAAATAAACTCGTTCCAGTCTTGTTGCTCTTTTAATGCACTGAAGATATTTCATCTGTCTCCGTCAAGCACTCATGAGTCCTTGAGGAGAGACTAATAATGAGGTCTGGACCTGCACGATCATTGACATATATACAGTATAATCGCACCTGTTTCTTCAAAACGGAAGAACCTTTAGTATGCGAGACACGGGAGCTGCCTTCTACGCATCATAATGTACTTGTTCTCCAGGGCCTGTAAAAATGACAAAACTTCTAATTAAGCTGACTAGTGTATCGCGCTATTTCCAGTAATTGTGTTACATGGACAACGCCCCTCATGTCGACTCCGTGTGGAGGCAGACAGGGAGTGACTGTATAGGAGGAAGGCCCAGTGTAAGAATGCAGAGGGCCTCCATGGAGATACTAAGCCCAGGTGCAACTAACGCCTCTCTGTCTGCATTCACTGTTATAGTATGAAGTCTTCTCATCACGAGATTGCGAGCCCCCCTAGTTCAGCACGCCTCTTAAACCAATATGACACAATCTCAGTGTTTTGTTACCTCGGGTGTCTTAGGGCTTTGTTCACTCATTCGTAAGGGACTACTGGATTATTTTAGCTTAAAACTCACTATAGAAGACTGAGGAGCACGAGGAACCAGATGGGCGTCAGCAGGTCATACCTGAGGACAGGTTTGTAGTGGATTAGAGAGTGACTGCCACAACTGTGAGGGCAAATACTTTATATTTTATTGGCCTTGTGTTTACTGCAGTACGTTTAAGCTTTACCGTAGCTGAGAGGCCACAATTACCTGATAAAGACATCTACCACCGAGGATGAAGACGTATATGCAAATGGCCTAAAGGGGCTACAGGTCATCCACTAACACCTATGGAGACCAAGTCCCTCAGCTAATTGCATACAGTCCTCATCCTGGTTGTCGGTGCCATTTAATTACACATGGGATCCGCTAAGTATGAGCTGCAAGGTTCGAGCTCCAGTGGGTGTTTCTGCTATGTAGCAACATGTTCAGAAGGGAGAAGAAAAAGTAAAGAGGAGGATAAAGAAGGGGAATCTCGTGGGTGTTTGATGGTTGAGCACCATGTTCAGAGCTCAAGTGGGTGTTCCTGCTGGGGAGCGGCAGGTTCAGAGCTCAGTAGGGTGTTCCTGCTTGTTGGAGCTTGCAGTTCCGAGCCTCAGTGGTGTTCCGGCTTGTGGAGCTGCAGGTTCAGAGCTCAGTGGGGTTCCTGCTTTGTGGAGCTGCGCGTTCAGAGCTCAGTGGGTGGTTCCTCTTGTGGAGCTGCAGGTTCAGAGCTTCATTGGGTGTTGCCTCCTCCTTCTTGTGGAGCCTGCAGGTTCAGAGCTCAGTGGGTGTTTCCTGCTTGTGACTGCGGGTCAGAGCTCGTGGTGTTCCCTGCTGGTGGAGCTGCAGGTCAGAGCTCAGTGTGTGTTTCGGCTTATGTGCAACATGTTCAGACTCAGTGGGTGTGCCTGCGTGTGTGAGCTGCAGTTCAGAGCTCAGTGTGTTTCTTCTGCTTATGTAGCAACATGTCAAGCTTCATGGGTTTTGTTGATTGTGGAGCAACATGTTCATAGGCTCAGTTGGGTGTTCCTGCTTGTGGAGATGCAGGTGTCAGCGTCAGTGGTGGTTTCTGCTTATGAGCAACATATTCAGAGCTTAGTGGTGTTCATGCTTGTGGAGCAACGATTCAGGATGCTGGCATGGTGCGATGCGTTGTGGAGCTGTCATGGTTCAGAGCTCAGTGTGTGGTCCTCTGTTGTGTAGCTGCAGGTTCAGAGCTCAAGTGGGTGTTTCCGGTGAAACTGCATACCTAAAGGATATGCTGTATCTAGTAATTAAAAAAAATGTCAATTTCGCTCCACAGCAGACGTCACCAGAGCCAAAGTCCTATGACTTGACCTCGTTGCCCGGTTTGTCTCAGAAGCCTCCAACCTTCTGATCATGGGCGTCTTTTGGCAAGGAAGACAACCCCACAAAACTTGGATTTTCTGACCTTTGGATGCGGATGTCTGACCTTGTGTATCTGCTCTTATGTAAGTTGTGTGTGTCACGTGACATAGCATGGGCATGGCATTGTAAATGATGGTATATGTTGTGTGTATTGCAGCGAGATCTTGGCTGCCAGCCCCAGCTCATCGGGAAAGAACGTAAAGTTCACGGAATCGAGCAGAGAGATCATCAGACAATTCCCATTCACCTGGCCAGTGACTACTTCTTACAAGATGGGTGGTAATTATTTATAATATCTCTATTACTGTGTCCAAATAGATTCCAGGGATATTGTAGCATTAAGATGACTACATTTCGTTACTTTTGCGTTGTTTACAGACATTGAAGAGCGCGTCCAGGTCGGATCCCCAGTTACCATGAAAATCACACAGATGCCAATACTATCTGAGCCAGGTAATAGGAGCTCCAGGATAAATCTATTATACAGACCCAGTTACATCCTGTATTATACCCCCAGAGCTGCACAGTCACTATTCTGCTGCTGGTGCGAGTCACTGTGTACAACAATGACATTACTTATCCTGTACAGATCCTGAGTTACATCCTGTATTATACCCCAGAGCTGTACTCACATTCTGCTGCTGGTGCAATCACTGTGTACATACATGACATTACTTATCCTGTACTGATCCTGAGTTACACCTGTATTGATACCCCGAGCTGTACTCACTATTCTTCTGCTGGTGCGTACACTGTGTAACATAAGAACATACTTATCCTTATGACTCACTGGAATGTTACATCACGTGTATTATACCCCAAGAGCCATCTCCCCATCACCTGGCAGTGCTACTTCTTACCAGATGGGTAATTATTTATAATATCTCTATTACTGTGCCCAAATAGGAATTCCAGGATATTGTAGCATTAAGATGACTACATTTTCGCTTACTTTTGCGGTTTACAGACATTTGACGAGCCGCGTCCAGGTCGGATCCCCAGTTACCATGAAAATCACACAGATGCCAATACTATCTGAGCCAGGTAACATGGAGCTCCAAGGATAAATCTATTATACAGACCCCGAGTTACATCCTGTATTATACCCCAGAGCTGCAGTCACTATTCTGCTGCTGGTGCAGTCACTGTGTACATACATGACATTACTTATCCTGTACAGATCCTGAGTTACATCCTGTATTATACCCCAGAGCTGTACTCACTATTCTGCTGCTGGTGCAGTCACTGTGTACATACATGACATTACTTATCCTGTATGATCATGAGTTACATCCTGTATTATACCCACGAGCTGTACTCACTATTCGTGCCGTGGTGCAGTTCACTGTGTCATACATGCATTACTTATCTTTCTGATCTGAGTTACATCCTGATTAGTACCCCAGAGCTGCACTCACTATTCTGTGCCAGTGCAAGTCACTGTGTACATACATGACAATTACTCTATCCTGAGTTACATCCTGTATTACTCCAGAGTGCACTCACTTTATGTCTGCTGGTGCAGTCACTGTGTACATACATGACATTACTTATCCTGTACTGATCCTGAGTTACATCCTGTATATACCCAGAGCTGCCACTCACTATTCTGTCTGCTGGTGCAGTCACTGTGTATATACACACATTACTTATCCTGTACTGATCCGAGTTACATCCTGTATTATACCCAGAGCTGCACTCATATTTCTGCTGGTGCAGTCACTGTGTACATACATGACATTACTTATCCTGTACTGATCCTGAGTTACATCCTGTATTATACCCCAGAGCTGCACTCACTATTCTGCGCTGGTGCAGTCACTGTGTACATACATGACTACTTATACTGTACTGATCCTGAGTTACATCCTGTATATACCCCAGAGCTGCACTCACTATTTGCTGCTGCGTGTGCAGTCACGTGTACATACATGACATTACTTATCCTGTACTGATCTGAGTTACATCCTGTATGTATACCCCAGAGCTGCACTCACTATTCTGCTGCTGTGTGCAGTCACTGTACATACATGACATTACTTATCCTGTACTGATCCTGAGTTACATCCTGTATTCTACCCAGAGCTGCACTCACTATTTGTGCTGGTGCAGTCAATGTACATACAGACATTACTATCCTGTACTGACTCATGGTTACTACTGTATTATACCCAGCAGCTGCATCACTTTCTGCGCTGGTGCAGTCACTTGTGTACATACATGACATGTACTTATCCTGTAGATCCTGAGTTAATCGTATTATACCTCCAGAGCTGCCACTCACTATTTGCTGGTGTGCATTCACTGGTGTACATACATGTACTTATCCTGTACTGATCCTGAGTTACATATGTATTATACACCAGAGCTGTGCACTCACTATTTGCTGTGCGGTGCGCACTGTGTTACATACATGACATTACTTATCCTGTACTGATCCTGAGTTACATCATGTATTATACCCAGAGCTGCCAATCACTATCTCTGCTGGTGCAGTCACGTGTACATACATGACATTACTTATCTGTACTGATTCTGAGTTACATCCTGTATTATACTCCAGAGCTGCACTCACTATTTGCTGCTGGTGCAGTCACTGTGAACATACATGACTTATTACTTATCCTGTACTGATCCTGAGTTACATCCTGTATTATACTCAGAGCTGCACTCACTATTCTGCTGCTGGTGCAGTCACTGTGTACATACATGACATTACTTATCCTGTACTGATCCTGAGTTACATCATGTATTATACTCCAGAGCTGCACTCTTACACCAGGTTTTCTCATTATATTATAGGAACTTGAATTATATTTATAATACACTAAGATATAAATAAAGGAAGCAAATAATTCACCATTTTGTTGTAGTTGATGTGTGTCGATTGTATTTACAGAGGAAGAAGATCCCAAACCGGTATTTGAGAAGAAGCCTCTAAACTGGGAGGAGGACGCACAACTCTATTCTCAATTCCTAGAGAGAAAGGTACGTGTGGGGTTGGGGCAGAACTTATAGGTGAACTACAAGCCTCAGCAGGCTGGGAATGGTTGCCTTTTGCTTCCCCCATTACAAGGGTCTCTGCTTGTCTCCCCCCCGCAGGAGGAGCTGCTGTCGGATCACGAGACTTACCTGCGGCGACATCCGGAGCTGAAGGCTCTTCTGGGGGACTTCATGCAGTTCCTGCTCCTCAGGAAACCGGAGGATGTGGTTACATTTGCAGCAGAGTTTTTCGGGTCTTTCTCCTCGGCACAGGAGCGCAGCGAGACTTTCCGATCATCCGTCATCTCCAGTCCATTTCGTGATGAGTCCAAATAACCAGCGCCCTGGGAGGGGGGTGCTCTGGATCATTGAAAGGTGTTTCCTGAAATCAAAGGATTTGATGACCTGCCCCTAGGTATGAAATCTGTAGGTCCAGCATCTGGTACCCTCACAGATCCGCTAATGGAAGGCGCAACAGCAGGAGAACTTGTCCTGATCCAGTCCCAGACTGCACCAAGAGCCTCATTGTTCTCAATCAAAATATCCACAATAAAACGCATTCCCAGCACAAGCCCAGACAGTATTTTTCCCATACATAGGTGTGGACTTGTTTTTTGCTGGAGGAGTTAGATTATGTATTAATAGCCTTTTGGGGTAAATTCCTCTGCTTTTACCTTTCATGTAACCAATTTGCCATTTACTGGAGAAGATTCTCTATACAAAGACAATAAGAGCCACTTCTCACCGCTGCAGGATTGGAGTTCAACAGTAACAACCTCATGCACTCTGATACCACGGACTTCTGCTGGTTCCATCACCAGGCCCAATACTTATGGTCACTGTTCCATAGCTGAATGCCTGGCACAAGGAATCCCAATCCCTATTCCTGGAGGGATCTAATGTCAGTCCGTTGCCATGACAGCCATGGATCACACAAAGATCGGGAGCGATCATGTTTTAGGCTATTACAATGTGCACATAAAGGCTGCATGAAAAATCCCCATATACAGGCATTCTGTAGTATGGTAATATATGGTAGGATCAATCAGACAACCTAGGGTTGTAGCACCCTAGGGAGTCTGAAAATAGTAAAAAAAAAAAAATTTTTAAACCTAAAAATTCAAATCACCCCTTTCCCTAGAAGTCAAATACACAGTAAAAAAATCAAACACATTAGGTATTGCCACATCCGAAAATGCCCAATCAAATAAAATAGCGGTTTCACTGCATTTAACCCTGTAACAGAAAATAGCGCCCAAAGTAGCAAATGGCTTTTGCCATTTTAAAAATAAATTTAATAAAAAGTGATCAAAATATCATCCAATCCAAAAAAAAAAAAAAAAAAAAAACCCACAGCTCCGTGCACCGAAGTATGAAAAAGTTACGGCAAAATGAAGAATTTTTTTTTAAAGTATGAAAACATAAAAAAACAAACACAAACTTGGTATCCACGTGATCGTATTGACCCGATGAATTAAGTAGACCAGTCATGCGTAAATATCTAAAATCCAAGCCCACAAGAAAATGGCACAAAATGTGTTTTTCTTTCATCGCATTCAGAATTTACACAGAAAACTGTCACACCGCTCTCTGCATGGAAAAATTAAAAAAAGAAAGTTAGATTTTTGAAGGTGGGAGTGAAAAATAAAGATGTAAAAATGAAAAAGGGCCTGATCCTTGAGGGGTTAAATGAAACCTACCATTTAAGACTGCTGTAGCTACACTGACACAGTTATTCCCTGAGCTGATTTATTAATTTTTTTCTCTTCAGCTAAAAAAAAAAAAAAAAAAAAAATTGTGATAATGAAGCTCTGTCACTTCTTTGGCTCCTTCAGCACTTGGTTCCCTGCTTGTCCTAGCAGTGAGTTTCTCTCTGCAGGAAAGTGATGCAATCAATGTTCTCCCTGCCAGACAGAATAATCAATTGCTCCACCATCCCCCAGCTGCTGTGTATGAGTGACCCAGCTCAGGTTGATTAGTCATGTCTTGACCAAGCTCCATTTGTAATTCCAGGCTCCCGTGTGTAATGGGAAAGCTGGGTCAGCATGGCTGCCAAGATTAACACAGGGTCCTGTATGTTATAATTGTTTTTTTCAGCAAAACCACTCAGCTCAGGGATTCTCCAAGATATGATAACGCTGTAGCTACCCTGCTGCAGTATCAAGGTAGGTTTTCTACATAATGCATCAAATGGTAGGTTTCCTTTAAGTACATACAACAGTCACAGAACTAACATTTTATGCTTTGATCATATTTCTGTAGAAAAAACCCGACCAAATAGTTTAAAAATTTTTATTTATTAAATAATAATTCCTTTATAGCAAAAAGATTCCGCAGCGCTGCACAGAGTTTGTCAGATCAGTTCCTGTCCCCAATGGGGCTCACAATCTAATCACCTACCAGTAGGTTTTTGTATGTTCTCGGTGTTTGGGTGGATTTCCTCCGGTTTCCTCCCACACTCAAACTCTTTGCAGATGTTGACTCTAGGACTTGAACCCAGGACCCAAGCGCTGCAAGGCTGTAATGCCAACCACTGAGCCACCATGCTGCCCCAGTTTTATTCATATGTAAAATAGATAAAGCAATCACCGGATCAGCGCTGGGCTTCTGCTCAGTGTCCTGGACACATCTCCTGAATGGACTCAACCCGTTTCTATTTGCGTTGCGCTCACATCACAGTTCAGTCCAGACCCGTTACAGGACACATATTCCTCCTCCTCCTCCGGGGGTCCAGTTAGTCACCGCATCTGCCTCCACCCTGTCAGAGAGAAAAGGAATCATGAGACTTGATGCTTCGGGTACACTGCACGGGAGGGGGTGGGGGTTCTGGCTGATCCGAGGTCAGTTTGTTTTCGCTTCAAGGGTTTTTGTCATTATGCCCTGTGCAGAGAGAGCACTGCTCCGGGGGCACTGTAATTCGGCCTTTTATTTCATCATTCCTCGGCTTAGGACTACATAAACACTCGTGTACGCAGCTTCTATCCGGGCACAAGAATATTCCAGCAGATCACACAATTACCATGGATCTCATCACTAAAGTTGTATAAATATAATAAAATAATCTTTACATTCTTATGATTCATGATTATGAGTAACTGGAGCTGAAACAGCTGCAAACCTAGAAGCCACGAGCTCCCGGCGTGGCCCTGATTACAGAAAGCAACCAACAGTCAAGAGATCTCAGAAACAAAAAGCTTCTTCCTGAGGACAGATACAGACCTTGTTAAAGGGATGCTCCAGGGTCAGGGGGTCACACTTGTGCTTCATTCACAGGCATCTGCAGAAAGGAGACCAGGAGAACAGGGTTACACTGGGGTCTGAGGCATCAGTAGCGTTACTGGGAGGTGCAGATAATTTAGGTCTTAAAGGGGATGTCCAATTTGAATTAAAGCCCAGTCACTACACATGACCATAGCAGGTGACTGCTGCAGCCACTCACCGGCCTCAAGTAAACTCTCCTGAGGCCGCCTATGGCCTGCAGCAATCACATGCTAAAGACTGGACAACAAAAATTAGCTGTGAGATGAGGAGCCACAGGGCAAGTTACTGACCAGAGGAGGAGGTGATGAGGTTTGGACGATCCCTTTAAACACCGCCTTAAAGGTGGTTAACCAAAGCAGTTGGATTTGTTGGGTTTACGAGGATTGTTACCCCTGATCCCCACCCCTGCAGGGAGGAGGATCGGGCGGATCTGGGGGTACACCCGGGGGCGCCAGGGGTCAGCCACGTGTTCGCTTCAGGAGGATTTGTCATGGCGTCTCCCCTGGAGAGAGAACTGCTCGGGGAGACGCTGCAATTCGGCCTTTTTGGTCATCATCCCCCTGTGCCGCCCCGGGGGTCACAGCCTTACACGATCAGGTACCTACCTGGGGCAGGGTCACGTCTGGTCCTCAGGACGGCAGCGAGATGATGGAGGAGCTGTACCCGGACACGAGGCCGCCATGGCGGGAGCAGGATACGGGGGATCTATGCGCAGAGACCCCACAACACTCAGTGCAGGCACCACATGGAGGCCAGAGATCTTCTCCACGTGTAGCGGCGCAGAGTAATGATGTCACCGGAAGGGGCGGCGCCTCTTATAGGTCTTCCGTGACGTCATGGCCATGTGACCAGTCACATGTGTGGGAGGAGTTATATGCAGTGCGTGCAGTCTGGCTATATTTCCCCTTTAAAGTAACAATTTGAGTCCAGAGATGAGACGAGATCCTGTGCAGGTCATTGGTTTATTCACATAATCATTTATATATACAGAGAAATCCTTGTAATCAATCTGCTCAGCGTGTTCAATATCTCTGCTTGCTGTCAGTGAATGCAACCAGTGTTATGGCCTATCCGGAATACGTCTCACAGCTGAGGTTTTGTTACAGTTTCTTCCAGCACTATAGATCATGTCATCACTAACATCCTCTGCTGAGACTTTTTAGGAAAGTTTATTAGAAAGCTGCAGTTTTTTCTTATATTTTCCAGTGACAAAACTTTATTTATAACAGCCACATTAACCTGATGATTTTCTCCTCCGGGGTCATACAGGGTCAGCAGAGGTTATAATGTAACACCTTGGATTGTCCCGGATTCTATTCACATGTTCGAGGGTCTCCGCCGCCTTTCATGGCGTGTCAGCACCCCGCACCCTGTATAGAGGACCGTCACATGTCCCATTCTTATTACAGGCAGGGCAAGTGTTCAGGATGTTCTCAGTCCTGGAGGGAGGTCTCATCCAATCTAGAAAAGAAGTTTTATGTAATATGCAAATTAGATCCAAGTGCCGTGTGGGTGGTCCAAATCCTGGCAAGTGCTCAGGCTCTCATTATACTACCCGATGCCTCCCTCTTGTCCGTTGTTGAAGACTTCAGTACTGTCTGACGTCACGCTCCGCTGCGCCAAAATCTAGCGCATGCGCCATAGGACACAGTGACCGCGTAGGCCCAGCATATAAACGCTGCCAGTGCCCGGCGGACACAGTGTATACAGAGCAGGATTCAGTGTTGAAAACCTAAGCATTTTCTGAGGTTGGGACCGCCCACTGGGCACTTAGACCCAATTTGCATATTGGATTAAACCATTTTTTTTCTCACCCATTACATCTCTCTTCGGGTAAGTTTACACAAGTGTTTCAGTGATTTACCAGGGGCTGAAGGTAAAGGGAATGAGGGACAACATTACATTATAATGACAGCTACTTACTATGTGTCCTAAATCATAAATGGCTCCCTCTGTGTGTCCCCTAATGCACAGCACAGCGCCCCCTCCAATGCCCTGCTGGACTTCAGTTCCTACAATCCTTCTTCCACCAGCCACCACTAGGGGGAGCTCAATACAGACATTTATAGAGGTAAGTGGGAGGAATCCATCAAAGCTCCTGTGTCAGGTTTCTATGGTTTTACATTTTTGTGATAACTTTTTTCGTATAACGATATATGATCTGTAAGCCACCCACGTCACAACGAAGGGAAAAGCGCGGCCGTCCTTGTACAATGTCAGACATTTGTGTAAATGAAAGCTCAAATTTAGCTCAAAAAGTTACAATCCCCCCCCCCCCCCCATTCTGTAACTTTTTGAGCGAGATACAATCCTATTTATTAAACATTATTGGACATGTGGATTCTAGGAATGTTACATTATCCAGGACAGTTTCTGGATTTTGGGGAGTCCCCTCAGTAAATAGTGGCCCCCCTGGTACACAGGCGAAGCGCCAATGCAATACCCGACACGACCTGTACACAGCAGAGGCGCCATTACTGGGGAGAAATTTCTGCTTGAGCTACTGGCCTGGCCTGGAAATAGGTGATAACAGAGGACAACAACGATTGCACTCAAGTGGCACATCACATGGATCAAATGGCTGATAACAGAGAGAAGTAGATTGTAGTTAACGCCACGGCACACGGAGAGACTTCAGGTTTAGCATCTATTCTAGAAACCTGATCTATTACTATATATACGATGCTCTAGTGCACTGGGGGAGGGGTTATACTTCACTATTCATCACCAGGGGGCGACCTCAGCGGCACAGAGTTACTGAGTCTATAAATCGAGTCTCTGGGGGGTGACGACCAGCAGAAGGGAGGGGCCACATTGACCTATTCTATTATTGCCCTGATGGGGGAGCAGGCGAGCACTGGCCAGGGATAGCTCGGGCTCAGCAGTGCCCCCCCAGTACTCAGGAGACATGGAAGCACTGCACCCTACAGTTTTGACTCCCAGAAATCCAGTGTCCTTTTAGGGATTAGGGATGACCCCCCCCCCCCCCCTTCAGTAGTGCTAATAACTTTATATGGTCTTTATGTTTTTATATGATCTCCCGATCTCTTAGTCTTGTGCGGTCGTGATCTTCGTGATATTCCCAGGTCAGAGGTCACTACCCCCGAGCCTCCATGCACAGGGTTTCCCAGTGTCCGCTCCATCTTCCCGGGGAGGTCACATGACTATCTGCCTTTGAACATGTCTTTCCGTCTTCTGACTTCTTCTAGGACCCGAGATCGGAAGTGACTCCAGTCCTCGTCGGCCCCGCGCTGCAGGTCCAGGGCCCGGTGCAGGTCCCTACAGTGGGTGCGCAGGAAGGGGTTGTATTCCTTCTCTTCTCCCAGGGTGGACGGACACTGCAGGAAAACACAACATTCATTTACAGTCCGTGCACTAGTTACATCCAGAGCTGCAGCCAGAGAGGTCACGTCCCTGCAGAGATGAGGATTGTAGTACATAGTTTTATATTCCAGGATTGTAGCTTCACCAAGTGCACAGAGCTCATGTCCTCACCCTGCTGTGCTCTGTGCATCTAGCCACTCATTAGACCCATATGCTCCATATCTCCTTATTGGATACTACAGCAGCCAGAGAGGAGGGAGATGCTGTGGAGCAGCTCAATGCACAGAGCACAGCAGTGTGAGGACACACACACGATACACCTTAAGTTTAGTATTTCTTTGTGTATTTTATAATAGCAGCAGGACTGTGATACATACAAGTATATTCCAGGATTCTGCCTTCTTCAGGTACACAATACGTGATTTAGGCTGCAATACCTGACACTTGCTGCAGTTTTGCACAGAGCACAGCAGTGTGAGGACGGACTTGAAGTTACAATCCTGAAATCTAAAGCAAACTATTCACAATCCTGCTGCTACTAACATACACAAAGGTCTGATTACACATCTCTTACAGGCGACAAACAGAACACTGTGCCAGAGAGCACAGAGCACAGCAGTGTGAGGTCTGATTAACCAATCTCTCCAGGGACAATACAAACACTGGCTGCAGAGAGCCAAGCCCACGCAGTGTGAGGTCGATACACATCTTCCCCAGGGACAATACATAACACTGGCTGCAGAGAGCACACAGCAGCAGTGTGAGGTCTGATTACACATCTCTCCAGGGACAGTCATAACACGCGGTGCAGAGAGCACAGAGCACAGCGATGTGGAGTCTGATTACACATCTTCCAGGGACAATACATAACACTGGCTGCAGAGAGCACAGAGCACAGCAGTGTGAGGTCTGATTCACATCTCTCCAGGGACAGTACATAACACTGCCTGCAGAGAGCACAGAGCACAGCCAGTGTGAGGTATGATTACACATCTCCAGGGAAAGACAAAACACTGGCTGCAGAGAGCACAGAGCACAGCAGTGTGAGGTGTGATAACATCTCTCCAGGGACACTAATAACACTGGCTGCAGAGAGCACAGCACAGTGTTAGGTCTGATTACACATCTCTCAGGGACAATACATAACACTGGCTGCAGAGAGCACAGAGCACAGCAGTGTGAGGTCTGATTACACATCTCCAGGCACAATCATATCACTGGCTGCAGAGAGTACGAGCACACAGAGTGTGAGGTCTGATTACACATCTCTCCAGGGACAGTACATAACACTGGCTGCGCAGGAGCACCGAGCACAGCAGTGTGAGGTCTGATTACACATCTCTCAGGCAATACATAACACCTGGTGCAGAGAGCACAGAGCACAGCAGTGTGAGGTTGATCTACACATCTCTCCAGGGACAAATACAAACATGGCTGCAGAGAGCACAGGCACAGCCAGTTGTGAGGTCTGATTACACATCTTACAGGGACAATACATAACACTGGCTGCAGAGAGCCCAGGCACAGCAGTGTGAGTCTGATTACACATCTCCCCAGGGACAATACAGAACTCGGCTGCACCGTAAACGAATGCAGCTCTGGATATGATAAGAGGGTAGAATGATGAAATTGAGGCTGCGCCCACACGTTCAGTTTTTTCAGATGAAGTTTTTTGGAGCCAAATGCAGATGATAATGGTTTGCGACAAATAAATGAAAGCTGCGGCTCCTTCTCCTGTTTTCCTGGCTTAGGTTATCAAAAACTGCATCTAAAACCAGAACGTGTGGTCGCCACCCTGAGGACGCGTTCACATGGATGCGTTGCACACTTTTTTGAATGCATACGAGGGTGGGGCAACGTGGAGTTTTGAACATTATTTAGGCCTATTTTTAGCAGTCCGTTTAAAAATACATACCGCTTTTTTGACCGTTTTTTGTCCGTTTTCCAATTTCATTAAGAGAATTGGGAAAACGATCAGAAACGGATGCGTTTTTAATGGACTGCCTAAAAACGGGTTCAAAAACGCCACGTGTGCACCGGCCAGATCACACAGTTGCCCCCCTAGGTGAATTAACTATTATCTTTCTCCATGCTCCTCAAATCACCCCCCCCCCCCCCCAGCGCCATACTTTACCACCGTGATCTCTTCTCCAGTCTTGCTGTACGACCCACTGAAAATTTTGTCCTTGTCGCGTTTATCGGGCTCCACGCGGCGGCAAACATGAGGTATCTGCTGCGTTACTCATGCGCCTGCGATAGAAAAGGAAATATCATGAGGCTCGAGATCTCCGTTTGCTGTCAGTGAATGGGCACATATGATTTGACAAAGCACAACAGAAACCGTTGTAGAGTGATAGTCTGTCACAAGCTGCAGATTGTTACAATGCACAGGTCCTGGTAAGAGCCATCAGCTGGAGACCGGTCAGATTTGTGCTCACCTCAATTTGATACACCAGTAACAAACCCTCAGCTGTGGGATAAATTAGATACATCAAAGGAGATGATGATAAGATCACATCAGGTCTGGTTTATAACTGGAGTAATCAGAGCCGCCTTACTGTAATAATATATTGCATACATGTATAAAATAGAGGTATAAGACACTGCACCAGCACTGCAGCTGTGCACAGTATATATATTATAGCGAGCTGCTTTGTTGTTCTGCCTCCTTCTCCTCCTCCACTCATCAAATCTCAAACGCAGATGTCTCTTCTGGCAGCAGAATCTCAGGAGACGCTGAGTGACGTACTATTAACGATATGGAGGAGCCAGGTTTGAAGTCCTGCAGAGCCACAATCTGTCTTGTTATAAAACTTTTGATGGAAGATGACTCCTATCATAATTTTTCATCCTCTGCTCAAATCCCACTGCTATAATTAAATTATAAGATTCAGTTCATGCAGCCACCACTAGGGGGAGCTCACTGCATACATATTAAATTGTATAGAGCTGATAAATCTGTATGCAGTGAGCTCCCTCTAGTGGTGACTGCAAGCAGGGAAAAAAATCCTTCATGTAACTTATGGACGGATGTGGAGAGAATTTGGAGCTCTGTATCAGGAACATAAAGGAAATAACAAAAATACAATTCTACAAATGATAAAATTAATTTGGATATAAGAACATACAAAATATTATAAAGAAAATCTACCATCAAAATCATCCTGATAACCAGGGACATTACTCTAGATCCAGGCAAGGAAGTGGGATCTTTTATATTTCTTATCCATGGCCTTGGCTAAGAGGACAGAAGGGCTGGGGGCGTTACTAGAGCCCCTCCGTGCGAAGCTAAAAAGGCTGTTACACGGTCTCCCCCTCCCTCTGCCTGATGGAGGAGCTATGGATAACGTCCCCAGGAGCCTTTCTGGCTCATTAGCATAATTGTAAATGTTGATTTTAAAGGGAAGAGGTGAAGGATAACACATATAAGAAGAGATAGCGCTGTCCCGGTGCCTGGATCTAGTAGTTGTGCAGCGCTGCAGAATCTGTGGCGCTATATAAATAAAGAATTCTATTAGGAGTAGGTGTCCGTTTTTAAGGATGGATTTTAATAGTAGATTTCTTTAAAAAAAATATTCCGTAGTTGCCTTGTCATTGTTTGGCCACTAGATGGCGCCAGAGCACAAGATTTATTTTTGCGGCGGATTATAAATGACACAAAAGCTCCGATATTTCAGATCCGAGAATATTCCGGCAGATTCTTCCAGAATGGGAATTTTTGTGATAGACAGAGTGCACCTACGGGCCAGAGCAGAGTGCAGTCAGGGAGAGGTCTACAGTGTCCAGCGATGTCAGCATGGTGTCCGCCGAAACCTCGAACATTCTCCCTGCAGAGACAAAAACAACGGTGACTGAGCTGACGAATGACCCCTGGCGCATCGCCGCCACGTCATAATCCTGATGGAAAGGGGGACAACAATCGGGTCACCGACATCTACCGTGGTGGGGGTCACATGTGTACAGACTGAAGTAAAACACAAGAGAAACTGTGATATGAAGGGATACTACAGATCGCCCCTCCACAATGCAGAGACTACATCATGGGCCGCTGCATGGAAGCCGACTGCTCAAAGTGATCAAAACCCGCTTCCCAAGCTCCTGATTGGCCAGAGTTAATCTATTGTCTTCTATAAAAGCGCCACATTGGCTTAGACTTTTTGGACACCCCCTTATTGTGGCAGTGTGTAAAAAAAAAATTTCCCTCTGACGTCTCTGCAGGACCCCCAGGTGATGATGGACATAGGAGCTCAATTGTGCTCAGTGTCCAAGCACCAGAGATCGGAGGCCCCTGGCCCGGATGCCCGAGAGCAATTCTATTCAGCAATTGTATTTTTATAAACAAATAATTCGCCATCTCGCTTATTTTCCCAAAAGTCAGAAGACAACCCCTTGGGATATAATAATATTCTTATTATTATATAGGCGCACACATATTCCGCGGCGCTGCACAGAATTTGTCACACAGTCCTGTCCCCAATGGAGGACTCACAATCTAATCACCTAGCCAGCATGTTTTGGAGTGTGGGAGGAAACCGGAGGAAATCCACATAAAACACAGAGAGAACATACAAACTCTTTGCAGATGTGTGACCTGGATGGGATAGAACCTGGACCCCAGCGCTGCAAGGCTGTAGTGCTGAACCACTGAGCCACCGTGTGCCCTATAGATATGTGGTTGTGTAGCCTAAAACAACAATGAAGTTGTCCAATCCAAAATACACGTTACAATCAGGATTTGAGAAAGCTGGGTGGAATATGAGGCTTATTAGCTTTCACCATCTTTCCCAAGAGAGAAGAGCAGAATAAAATGGGCTTTGCTGTCTCGAAACCAATCAGAGCGGCTTTCATTTCACCGGCGTCTGTAAGAGATGAAATCTGCGCTGTGATTGGCTGAAGAAGAACAACAAAGACGCATTTTCCCTTTCATGTCCACAATAGGAGCGAAGGCGAATCTTATCCCCTGGATATTAGAGGGGGGGGGGGGGGGCGTTCTTCTCCTATACGGGACATTGAAGCTTTGTGAAGTTGTTCCCTGTGTTGACAATACGGCCGGTCACCGCACAGCAGGACAGCGCCGCTGCCATGCCAACAGCCAGACTGTCGCATTTTCTCAGGGTTTTGTCCTATATTCCTAGTCAGATGGATTATTGAATCCCCCCCCCCCCCCCCCCCCCGAGTCGATTTGCTAATTAAGACTCTGAATTCCTTCACTTTGGCCGCTAATGATCCTGACGAATAATAACAGACGCATCCTCAGCTCCGCCGTACATAACAGCGGACTGCTCCCCCAACAATTGGCGACCGTTTAACCCTTACAACATTTTCTTGATATTTTTTGTTGGGCGGACAACCAAAAAATGTGTTTCTTACAGAATTAATTCTTAAGAGTAGTTACCGCGCATGGGGACTATTTCCAAAGATTTCATGAGAACACAATGCAGCCTACCAACGTTTTAGTACAAGAAATCGTACAAAAGCAGAAAGGATTGTGGCGCAATTACATGGGGGACCATCGGCCAAGGGTGTAATAGACATAGAGGGAGAAAGAAGATCTGCGAGGCCCAGTTCGGAGCCAGGCAGTAAGAAAAAGGGGAGTAGGCGCGATTGGCGGGTGGTAGGGGTGTGAAGTGCATGTGTGCCTCCAGCGGTTTAATTTCATTACTGTATGTAAGTGCCCTTCAGGAATCTGGGAAAGACGGGGCAGCCGTGTATAGTTAGTAACGGGTCGAAAATCTTTCTCGTGTTAGTAGACTGGGATTATAATTGAGTGGATGGAGAGGAAACACCTCGCTTTACCCGCAAGCCCGGTATGGTATGATTATTGACTGGTACACAAAAAACCTCCAGCAATATCCCTCCAGGTGATGACCATCATGGTGCCTACAGGAGCGCAAGAAAACGACATTGGTGATGGGGGACGGTAGAGAGCCTATTTTTTTCTGTTCTTTTTCTAGGTTTTTTTTTTTTCCAACTTTTGTCTTCAGGTTATGTCGCCTTTAATAGCCAATCCTTCTTTCCGGACATTCCATAGTCCCTTCATCCCTGAGGTGGTGGTGGCCGGGGTCTCACGTGTGACTGGTTGGTGGTGCGTCGGGGGGTCTACGTTGTGATGGTGGTGGGGACGCGGGTCTCATTGTGAATGGTGGTGGTGGCCGCGGGTCTCACGTGGTGACTGGTGGTGGTGGCCGCGGGCTCACGTGTGACTGGTGGTGGTGCAGCGGGTATCACGTGTGAGGTGGTGGTGGCAGCGGGTCTCACGCGTGACTGGTGTGGTGGTGGCGCGGGTATCACGCGTGGACTGGTGGTGGTGGCCGCGGGTTTCACGGTGTGATGGTGGTGGTGGCCGCGGTCTAAGACTTGACTGGTGGTTAGCCGCGGGTCTACACTCTGCACACAGTCGCTGTCCCTTTAAGAGGTGCAGAGAAGTGTTTATCCCGGCAGAGGTCAGTGACGATGATGAGGAGATTCGGCCTTCCTGTAGCAAGCAGCTGCACCGACGTCAAGATGAATTAATCCCAGTCAATCCCCGGACCACTCAAGGAAAAGGAATTAGGATTATGTGAGTATAAGCGGAGGAAAGAACAGTACCCCCCCCACATATGTGCAAAACGTCGGCCCCAAAATAACCAGCAGGAATCATGTAACTGTGTTCAACAATTTAAGTCTGCTTACATCAGGTAACTGTAACAGTTATAGGACAATAGGAGCCAAGCTCCTCCACGCTGCACCCGGCGGGCCCGTCCATCTCGCGCCCAGTCCCCCGTCCTACAGCCGCTGCACGCCGGCGGGCCCCCCCGCTCGTCACACGTCTGCATCCCGGCGGGCCGCCACGCTCCTACAGCCGCTGCACCCGTCGGCCCCCGCTCCTACAGCCGCCTGCAACCCGGCGGGCACCACGCTCCTACAGCTCCGCTGCACCGGCGGGCCCCACGCCTCCTACAGCCGCTGCACACCGTGCGGGCCCCTGGGACCATACAGACGCTGCCACCCTGCGGGACCCCCGGCTCCTGCGACGCTGCACCGGCGGCCCACCGACTCCTACGGCCGCTGCACGGCGGGACCGGCTCCTACGGCCGCTGCACAGGCGGGCCCAGGCTCATACGGCCGTTGCACCGGCGGGCCCCCGGCTCCTACGGCAGATGCACCCGGGGGCCCCCCGCTCTAGGGCCGCTGCACCAGGCGGGGCCCCCGGCTCCTAAGGCAGCTTTGCAACGGCGGGGCACCCCGCTCCTACAGCCGAGCACCCGGCGGGCCCCCGCTCCTACGGCCGCTGCACCCTGCGGGGCCCAGGATCCTGCCGCGCTGCACCCGCGGGCCACCCGCTCCTCCGGCAGCTGCACCCGGCGGGCCCGGCTCACTACGGCCGCTGCACCGGCGGCCCCCGGCTCCTCAAGGCCGCTGCACACGGCGGGCCCCGGCTCCTACGGCCGCGCTGCACCCGGCGGGCCCCCGCTCCTACGGCCGCTGCACCCGGCGGGCCCCCCGCTCCTACGGCCGCTGCACCCGGCGGGCCCCCCGCTCCTACGGCCGCTGCACCCGGCGGGCCCCCAGCAGGATCATCATAATCTACAATGAGTTCCACCACAAGTGAAAAATGAGGAAACTAATGAGTGGAGCTTTAACAAGAAGAGGAGTCTAATAGGAGGGGAAGGTAGTAATTTTCTTAATTTCTTATCGGTCGCTGCAGCTTCTCTCCCCTAACAGCGCCCCCCCCTCCCCCATGTCTAAAGGCTTCGTTTCTGATACAATAGAAAAGGAATGGAGCGGAGCTGCAATACCACGCATGACCAGAGGACAGGCGTGGCAGTGTTTTTGGAAAAATGCCCCCACATTTTATTTTTCTAATCTCCTCTAATCCGGTTTTTATCGCTGCCAGCGGTCACAGAGCGCAGCTTCTTATAGACGGAGGCACTGGTAAAAGCTGAATAAGACATCATGTTACTTCAGCGGCTTTCGCCACAAGCAAGAAGAAAGAATCCTCCCGAGGTCCAGAAGATGAATCACATAACAATGGCCAATCCTCTGCGTCTCCACGGCCAGTCATCAGATAATCCCCAGTACCCGGCGCTGGCACGAGCTGCGCTGGAGCCGGCGGCAGGAGAAAAATCACTGGAGACGGTCCAAGCGCCGGCGCACACAGGACACCAGAGCCGCATTATCAGGAGCCATGTAATAACCGCGGCTAATGGGGGGAACAATCGGCTGACGTTTCCTGCTGCTCAGGTGCTGCTGTATACAGATGATATATACATCCCCGATCTGGGGCCCGGCCCTTGCGAGGGGCCACATACAGCAGCCGCCATCATATGACATCCATGACACATTTATTATTAGGTTGCATTCACACTGATTATTGAAACGCAATACAACAGTGAAGCAGAGATGACATTTTCCTAATAACATTGCTGTAAAGTTTACAAAACGCAATGTTAACAATGTTTGTTTACACACTGCACTAAAAGTGTGTTTTGGAAACGCAAATGTTAACAGCAAAGCAATTACCGCAGGTCGATTTCTTCTCCTCCTCGGCTGTTGTATTGCATCTCAAAACGGAATATAAACGCCTGGTGTGATCGCAGCCTTAGGGCGGGTTCCCATGTGGCCGTTTTCATTGCAGTTTTAACGCATCCAAAAAGCAAGTGGAAGGAGGTTTGGCCAAAACGCATTCGTGTTTCCAATGAAATATGCATTTGCCCGAACCTCCCCAGACTTCCGTTTTTTTTTAAAACCCATCCAAAATGCAACAAAATTTCGACGCCGGAGCCCGTCCTAACTATTGAAAATCACGCACTCTGTAACGACATAGATTGCAAGCTCTTCAGATCAGGGCCCTTACATCTTGTGCCAATATATGGATTAAAGGGTTTTCTTTCTTTTTAATGTCTGTGGATGAGGATTTTGCCTTCGCTTAAATTCTTAAGAAGTTCACACTTCATCTTGTCATAAGAACTACTTAAGAACACCCGACTTACAGACGTCCCCTAGTTACAGACGGATCTCTGGATGTTGGTAATTTTCTGCACTTTAGGCGTCTGAAATGAAGATTTATTATTAATCCTGGTTCTAATGAAAATCCAACATTTTTAAAATACAATTGTCACAGAGACCAAAAAAAATTTGTCTGGATCTACAATTATAAAACATACAGTTCCGACTTACATACAAATCCAACTTAAGAACAAACCTACAGACCCTATCCTGTACGTAAGCCGGGGACTGCCTGTACATGGATAGGACAGGACTTTAGGGGCTTCATCCTGGTGTTATGTTCCCTATAAAATATTTTTTGGGACACAAGTATAAAACCCCGGTGCTTACCACAGCCGGCGAGGAACAGGAGGTCCCCGGAGAAGAGACAGTCTGGACCGTCTCCGGATTTCCCATCCAGAACATAAATCATGTGACCCACGGTGTGACCGGGCGTGAAGAAAGCCTGGAACTGGAGGCGCCCGACCGCCAGCTGGTCCCGGTCCGAGAGCGGGCTGAGGAGAGACGAGGGCGAGAGTCAGAGGAGGCGAAACAGCGAGACATCGCACAAATCACAATCGTCTGGCGGCCGCACGCTCATTTCCTACCCAAGCAATGGAAATTGTGAATTGCAAACATTCCGGCCAATCAGAGTGCGGCTTTCATGCCTTACACCGCTCTGGACGCACGTGAGCTGCGCTAAAATAGCATCGCCCTTAGGAGTCGTACGGACTGGACCCCCAAATACCTGATCAATCAGAGCGTATCCTGTGGTGCAGCCATAATGCCTGGACCCCCAGAGAGACCCCACTAACCATAGAGCAATGAGATGATAAGACCCCACTCTCTCATAATCTGATAATCCCCATCACATGAATATGGACTGAAAATCTCGTACTGTGTCAGTTCTGGGATGTCGTCGCAGGAGTTCCCGTACACCCGGCACGACTTGTGCAGTTTCTTTAGGGCTTTGTTGCCTCCGCTGTGATCCCTGAAACAGGAAAAGAAGGTTTGAGGTGATGAGTGAACAAGCCCTTAAAGGGATACGGTGGTTATAGCGAGTTACCCCCCATCACGTTACATGCAGAGAATGATCCCCCATATACCGGAATAAATCTTCATGCACGGCCCCCCATCTCCTGGCTGTGACCGGCAGATCGGCACTCAGATATATTTGGGAATCCCTTGCAGGTAGCGGCTGGGTGCACATTGATTTTGGGGGTATAAGAGACCCTTTATCTTGTGTTTAGTGGGGGCTTCCCACTGATCAGCAAATGACCCCCCATTATCCTGTGTACAGCGAATAATCTGCTGTAATATGAACACATTTCTACATTGCAAAACAATCTGTTCTCTGTTATCAGCCGTTTCAGGCCGACTGATTGGGTTTTCTTATGGGATTAGGATCTCTCCCTGTACCTATACCGCCCTTACATTGCTGAGCTATAAACCCGCGCCTTGTTTTTTGCGGTCTGGCCCTTTAAATCTTGCGGCTTTTACGTTTTGTTTTGTAAATGTCATTTCGGAAACTTCTCAATTCCCTTCTTAATCGCTGTACACAATCTTAGATTTCCCCCTAATCTCCTCGTATCATTGGCCGTAAATGAAGCGGGACAACCGGACTTTCCGGTTCTAGGGATCGCTGGGCCGCGGCAGGTAAATAATAGAAGCCGCCACGCAGACCGGACGAGTTACTTAGGAAAAATCCTAAGTGCCAGGAGACGGAGTGTTAATCCGTGGCGTGTTACAATTCCTCCATGGATTGAGGTCAGGAGGCGGCGCCTGGGCCCCAGAAGTACGAGGGCCACAGCGATGGATCATCCTGGGGTTCACTGCTCATGTGCTTGGTGTATGGGATAATGTACAGAAACCACATTCCCGGGCACCGGGCCAAACCACAGCCATACATTACACAGCGTCTTCTCACCACATATTGACTCCTTAGTTACCAGCCTGAGATCTAAGCTCTACACATAGCTGTATGTGGGCTGTAGGTGTCTTTTCCGGACGGGTTGTAGTTTGTAATGGCGCCATTTTGGGGTAGTCATAATTCAGGGTTTAACTGGGAAACCATTAGGCTATGCCAAATACAATGATACCCGGAAGACCTCTGACGACCCTGGCCTCAGGGGGGTCAATAACCTTTCCTTTAATACCAATATGATGCTCTTTTCCATAGTGACCACATCATCTAAGGGGTTAACAGACAGTTTTTCCTGAGCACTGACATCAAAGTGATTTCCCAAATCTGCAATAAGTCTATTTTACAACAACAACTCGTACCAGTGTTTGTGCGTGCACAAGATGGCTTCCAGCACCGCGCCCTCCCGATCCAGATAGTTCTGTAGGAAAATGATAAAGAAAACAGAGGTTGATAAAAGACTCTGCTCTGGGGCCCATCAGCACAGGAAAGCTGGATCCTCATATCACAGGTTATCACACGGGTCGTCTTGCCCCCGCTGCCTGCTCATCGCTCATCACACCAGGGTCATAGGGTCAGTGCGTGCCGATCCCTTAGACTCATAGTCACAACAAAGGAACTCATCCCATTGCAATAAAGGTCATTACTGTGCGTTCCCGGCTGATGACAGTTTCCCATGATTCTGACCTTTGGCTTGTCTTATGACTACGCTCCTGGACCTCATTCCAAACCTGCAGATTGTGTTGACCCCTGGCCTGCACTGCCCTACAGGATGACCTGCCCTAACCCTGACTTGTATCAGACCACTCTCTATCTGACTTATTACGCCTTGCACTGGCATCTCTATTCTCGAATGGGTCAGCCGGCGCCGGCACCAGCACCAGCACTACTCCAACAAATAAGTCCATCACAGGGTTAAAGAGTGAAGACCAGAGCGGAGCAGCCTTAGTGGCAGTGCCCATCTCTGCCCCTGTCATCCTTTCATGTTCGGGCCTCTTCCTGCAGGAGACATCTACGGCTTTTGTGTTTGTACTGATTAATATTCTGGGAGCGGAGGCCAAGAATAACAGCAGAGCCGGGGTGTCACTCAGCCGCTCCACAGATCACAGCACAGGAACACGTTTCATCCCATAGAAAAAAAACATAAGAAAAATCAGCGCTTCCTCCCTCCGCGGCGGAGACAATATCCCAATTATTGTGCGCAGGATGATACATGTCATCGAAAACCGCAACAATACATGGCGCCGTGACAGACGCCGCACGCGGTTATTACTGCGGCGTTAATAGGCTCCTGAATTATAGGGAACGTTCCCAAGGTACAATTTCTGAACAAAGTCGCAGAGATAAACGCAGCAATGGCGATAAAATAAAGCGATGAAAGAAATAAAAGTCAGTGGAACAATTAAAACTCTTCCAAAACTTTACCCATTAGTTGCAATCTTAAAGAACCGATTTGGTATTCAAGAAACTATAATCAGTCCCAACTTCAAATCAGTGTTTGCTTTGCTATAATACCTACCTCAATCAACACTGGTGCAGTACTACTACTCCTATCCTGGATATATGGGCACAGTACAGTACTACTACTCCTATCCTGGATATATGGGCACAGCACAGTACTACTACTCCTATCCTGTATATATGGGCACAGCACAGTACTACTACTCCCATCCTGTATATATGGGCACAGCACAGTACTACTACTCCTATCCTGTATATAAAGGCACAGCACAGTACTACTGCTCCTATCCTGTATATATGGGCACAGCACAGTACTACTACTCCTATCCTGTATATATGGATACAGTACAGTACTACTACTCCTATCCTGTATATATAGGCACAGCACAGTACTACTACTCCTATCCTGTATACATGGGCACAGCACAGTACTACTACTCCTATCCTGTATATATGGGCACAGCACAGTACTACTACTCTATCCTGATTAATATGTTTTCCCTCAGAACTGGACATTAGAAAAGGTTTAACATTGGATACGTTTGATCATCAGCTGTGACACTTTTGACTTCTACATCAATAAAAAGCATAAAAATACATGTACTATAAAATCCACATCTCACGGGGGTGTTTTTTTCCTCCTTTATGAAAAGAACAATGAGTCATTTAATCTACAAGAAAAGCGGATAAGAATTACTTAATCCCCATTCTGAGCAGTGAAATATCAAGAATTCTGGGAAATCATTACCGAACGGCTAAAAAAAGACCATTAATGGCAACAAGTATCATTCACAGCAATCTGCTCCCACATTATAGACGTATCCCGGCCATAGAGGATCTCACCCTCCAACTACAAAGACAGAAATAACACAAAAGCCCCAAACTAATTATCTATTATAAAGACTCCACCGGGCAGAGAATAAGAGATACAAGAGGGTTCTATTCACAGGGACGAAGAAATCAACTATAATACTGCCCCCTATGTACAAGAATATAACTACTATAATACTGCCCCCTATGTACAAGAATATAACTACTATAATTACTACACATAGGTAAAGAAGCATAACACTATAATACTTGACCCCTATGTACAGAATATACTACTATAATACTGACCCTATGTACAGGAATATAACTACTATAATACTGCACCCCCCTAGTACAGGAATATATAATACTTATACTGCCCTCCATGTACAAGAATATAACTACTATAATAATGCCCCCTATGTACAAGAATTTATAAACTACTATAATACTGCCCCCCTATGTACAAGAAATTATAACTACTATAATACTGACCCCTATGTACAGAAATAAACTACTATTAATACTGACCACTATGTACAGGAATATAAAACTATATACTGCCCCCTCCCCCTATGTACAAAGAAATATAACTACTATAATTACTGCCCCTATGTACGGAATATAAAAACTTTACATATAATAATGCCCCATGTCCCGGGAATTTTTTTAAAATGTTATAACTCTACTATAATACTTACCCCTATGACAAGAATTATAACTACTAGAATACTGCCCCCTATGTACAGAATATAAACTACTATAATACTTGCCCCCTATGTACAAGAACATAACTACTAGAATTATGCCGCCCTCCTATGTACAGGAATATAACTAAACTATAATACTGCCCCCTATGTTGTGACAAGAAAGGCTAATCTACTATAAATTAATGCCCCATGTACAAGAATATAAACTAATATAATAATGCCCCCTATGTAACAAGAATATATATAACTACTATAAACGTACCTATTGTACAGGAATATAAACTACTATACTACTCCCCCTGGTACCGGAATATAACCCTATAATAACTGCCCCCTATGGACAAGAAATATAAATACTAAATTACTGCCCCCCTTGTACAGGAATTAAAATACTATAAACTGCCCCCTCTAGTAAGGGATATAATAATATAAATACTCGCCCCCTATTACATGAATGAATATAAAACTACTATAATACTGCCCCCCTATGTACAGGAATTATAACTACTATAATACTGCCCCCTGTATGTGAAAGGGATATAACTTACTAGATACTGCCCCCTATGTACAAGAATATAAATATATAATACTGCCCCCCTATGTAACAAGAATATAAACTATTGTATTCCAGATCTGCACCTCACTTCACTCGGTACAAGAATATAACTATATAATATGCCCCCTACTGTACATGAATATTTCTCTACACTAATAGAATACTTCCCCCTAGTACAAGAAACTATAACTACTATAATTACTTGCCCCTATGTACAAACTATAAACTATAATATGCCCCCCTATGTACAAGATACGAACTACTATAATACTGCCCCCTATGAAGAATATAAATATTCTATAATATGCCCCCTATGTACAAGAAATTAACTACTAATTGTTAAACTGCCCCTACTGTAGTACAGGAATATAACTACTATAATACTCCCCCTATGTACAATGAATATAACTACTAGGAATACTGCCCTATGTACAATGAATATAACTACTATAATTCTGCCCCTATGTACAAGAATTATAACTATATAATACTCCCCTCTATGGACAGGCAATATAACTACGAATACTGTCCCCTATGTACAAGATACGATATAACTGCCTGGTCAAAACTACTATAATATGCCCCATTGTAACATGAATATAACTACTATAATACTGCCCTATGTACAAGGTGAAACACCTTAATGAGTGCAAACTTGAACATAATCCACCATTACTGACCCCCCTATGTACAAAGAATATAACCTATATAATACTGCCCCTATGTACAGGAGATATAACTACATATACTCCCTATCTGACAGATATACAATAGTATCCCTATGACAGAGAATTACTCTCATATACTGCCCCCCTATGTAGAAACTCTATACTACGTCCCTGTACAGGAGGATCTTATAACTACTATAATAATGCCCCTATTGTACAAGATACTTAAATCATTATGCCTTTACATACGATATAATACCTGACCCCCGTACAGAATTACTAACTATATCCCCTGTAAGGAGTAACTAATTGCTCCCCCCTATTGTCACAGAAATATAACTCCTATAATACTGCCCCCCCCTATCAGGACTATCTATATACATGCCCAGACAGAATATAACCTATTAATACTGCCCCTATGTCCACGGGATTTAACTACTAAATACCCCTTGTACGCATATACGATAATACTGCCTATCCGAATATAAACTACATAATACAGCACCCTGTGTACAGGGATATAATACTTCCATATATACTGCCCTCCTGTACAGGAATTCATAACTACTAGAATACTGCCCCCTAATTCCAGCCTGCAAGTATAACTACTATACTACTGCCCCTATGTAAAGGAATATATACTAATATAATACGTTTGCCCCCTATGTTACAGGAACTATAAACTACTAAATACTGCCCCCTATGTACAAGAATTTATAACTACTATAATGCCCCCTATGTACAGGAATTAAACTACTATATACTGCCCCCTAGTACAGGAATATAACTCACTATAATACTGCCCCCATGTACAGAATATAACTACTATAATACGCCCTATGTAAAGAAAAAGATAACTATATTAATAATGCCCCCTATGTACAGGAATTATAACTACTAATACTGGCCCCCCTATGGTACAGGAATATAACTACATTTTGTATATACTGCCCCCTATGCCAAGAATAGAACTACTAAATACTGCACCCTAGTACAAGAATATAATACTATAATACTGCCCCCTATGTACAAAGAATATAACTCTACTATAATATCCTCCCTATGTACAAGAATAAACTACTATAATACTGCCCCCCCTATGTACAAGAATATAACTACTATAATACTGACCCCTGTGTTACAGGGATATAAACGAATATATACTGCTCCCTATGTACAAGAATATAAACTTACATATTATGCCCCTATGCGTGTACAAGAATATAACAATACTATACATACTGCCCCCTATGGTACAGGAATATAACTACTATAATACTGCCCCCTATTGAGACAGGGATTATAACTACTATAATACTGCCCCCTATGTACATGAATATAACTCTATATACGCCCCTGTACAGGATATAACTACTTAATACTGCCCCCTATGTACAGGGATTATAATACTATAATACTGCCCCTAATGTACAAGAATATTAACTACTATAATACTGCCCCCTATGTACAAGATAAACTATTATAATACTGCCCCCTGTAAAAAACTATACTATTATAATACTGCCCCTATGTACAGGATATAACTACTTAATAATTCCCAAAGTACAAGAATACTAACCTACTAGATACTTGCCCCTATGTACACGAAATAATTACTATAATACTGCCCCCTATGTACACAGAATATAACACTATAATACTGCCCCTATGTACAGGAAATAAACTACTAATACTGCCCCCATATGTACAAGAAATAAACTAATATTAACTGCCACTGTGTACAGAATATAAATACTATATACTGCCCCCTAGTTACATGAATATAACTACTATAATACTGCCCCCTATGTACATGAATATAACTACTATAAATCGCCCCCTATGTACAAGAATATAACTATATAATTACTGACCCTATGTACAGATATAAACTATAATACTTCCCCTATGTACAGAATTATAACACTATAAATGCCCCTATGTACAAGAATAAATACTATAATACTGCCCCCTATGTACAAGATATAACTACTATAATACTGCACCTATGTACAGGAATAATACTAATAATATGCCCCTATGTACAAGAATATAACTACTATAATACTGCCCCTGTGTACAGGGATAAAATACTATAATACTGCCCCTATGTACAGGAATATAACTACTATAATATGCCCCTATGTCGGAATATAACATATAATACGCCCCTAGTACAAGATATAACTACTATAATATGCCCCCCTAGTGGACAAGAATATAAATACTTTATACGCCCACTATGTACAGGAAATCACCTATAATACTGCCCCATGTAACAGGAATATAATACTATATACTGCCCCCTATGTACAAGAATATAACTAAAATATGACCCCCTGTGTCAGGGATTTAACTACTATAAAATGCTCCCTAGTACATGAATAACCTATATAATAGCCCCTATGTACAGGAATAAACTACTAATATGCCCCTATTGTACAGGAATATAAACTATACTATAACCTGCACCTAATGCTACAAGAATATAATACTATAATCTGCCCCCTATGTACAGGAATATAACTACTATAATACTGCCCCCTATGTACAGGAATATATAGGCATACGTACTATAATACTTGCCCCTAGTACAAGAATATAATAATACTAAGGCCCCTATGTACAGGAATATAACTACTATAATACTGCCCCCTATGTACAGGAATACCAACTGATATAATACTGCCCCTATGCTACAAGAATATAACTACATAATACGGCCCCCTATGTACAAGATTAAACTACTAATACTCCACAGAAAAATAAAACTATAGAATATGCCCCTATGTAGGATATAACTACTCTAATACTGCCCACTATGTACAAGATATAAACTACTAATACTGCCCCTAGTACAGGAATATAACTACTATAATACTGGCCCCTATGTACAAGATATAACTACTATAATACTGCCCCCCCTATGTACAAGAATATATAACTACTATAATACTGCCCCCTATGTTACGGAGAATATAACATTAATATAATACTGCCCCCTGTGTACAGGGATAAACTACTATAATACTGCTCCTATGTACAATGAATATAACTACTATAATACTGCCCCCTATGTACAGGAATATAACTACTATAATACTGCCCCCTATGTACATGATAGTACACTATATAATTACTGCCCTATGTACAAGAATATAACTACTATAATACTGCCCCTATGTAAGGAATATAAACTACCTAATACTGCCCCTATGTACAGGAATATAACTACTATAATATGCCCCCTAGTACAGGAATATAAACTACTATAATACTGCCCATCCGAGTACAGGAATATAACTACTATAATACTGCCCAATGTACAAGAATATAAACTACTATAATACTGCCCCCTATGTACAAGATTATAACTCCTTATATCCTTAATAATAATGCC
This sequence comes from Engystomops pustulosus, assembly GCA_019512145.1. Classification (NCBI taxonomy): domain Eukaryota; kingdom Metazoa; phylum Chordata; class Amphibia; order Anura; family Leptodactylidae; genus Engystomops; species Engystomops pustulosus. The sequence continues at coordinate 31,361 of WNYA01000563.1, forward strand.
CCCTATGTACAGAAATATAATACTATAATACTGCCCCGATGAGAACTATATCCCATGTGTAACTGACTGCAGACTATTAGGTGTATATGTGGTTATTTTAATTGCTTAACGTTCCCTGGGTCTGTGATGTCAGAATAATCATTTCCCTAATAATTATTGGAACTGTGAAGGTTTTATCAATATTTTCCCACACAGCAGACTTTAGATGTTCTGGAACTTAATGGGTTAAAACAATCTGCAGAAACAATGAAGATTCTTTCAATCCTCTCCTGAGAACAATGGCCGCTCACTTTCCCTTTCTTTCTTGTGATTTTCCGAGCGCTGAGCTTTGAACTCCATTGTTCTCCTATAGACTGGGACTGAACTAATATTAGGGAAAGATCCAAGACTGGACCCGGCCCAAGCCCAGCTCCGGGGGCATCCACTGCCTGTAACCTGGTCACCCGGGGAAGGGCGCACCGATATTAACCCCCTGGTACCTCCAGCATATCAGACACGTTCTATGTGTTATCTAATAGAACATCTGACCTGTCACTTTCTCTACTCACACCCAAAGCTGCTTCCATTATTATGCCGGTTTCTCTTCCAAATCCCAAACGTATCTCTCCTCCTTTGTCAAACATGTGATGTAACAGCTCAGCCGTGACCTCGCTCACACATCGCATTCCTAACATGCACAGGTTCCCAACACAAACCCACCTGCACAGCGATGGGGTCCGACGGGTCCACAGCCACCGCCAGCTTGGATGTAGTGTCTATCACCAGGTAGCTGTAGTTATCAGACAGCACTGGGATGGGAACCACCTTAACACCTAAAAAACAAAAGACGGGGAGAAGCAGGTAGGTCGCAGATCATCAAAAATTAGACTGAAATTTATACAACTGCAGATTAGGACCTGCCATGGGCACGGAGCATATGCCATGCACGATTATCGCTATAAATCCCTCTTCTGGTTTTATATATTCATTATTATTACTATTATTACTATTCTCTACTTCAATGTTAATCTTTCAGTAAAACATTTCGGTTTTTGGCTGACTGGTCCTCAGCCACTACCGGTTCTAAGTAGTGTCTACGACCAGGTAGCTATAGGTATCAGTGCCCAGATAGGTAAAACTAAGAGGAGCTGATTGGACGATCAATAATTAGGCTACATTTATTGGACAAATAAAAATTAGGATCCGCCACAGGAACAGTGCATGTTCCCCAATCTACACACTACGCCTGAATATCTCTATACCTTCTCAGGTTACATGTATAATCTATGTTTGGGTAGTTGTAGGATGTCACCATTTTATTACCTTAAAAACAAAGTTGGGAGAGATTGTTACTTACAGAGGATCAGTAATTAGGCTGAATTTACAGAATTAATGAAAATTAGGAACCGCCATGGACACGACGCAAATGCCCTAATCTACCAATTGTGTAATTCTATGTTCTTCTCTGTTACTATAACACATACATTAATGATTATTCTCTTTTAAGACTTTCACTGCCATCTTACAGCAAAAGCATTTCAGATTTGAGTCTCACAAGTGCATACAGGCGGTCCCCTACTTAAGAACACTCGACTTACATACGACCCCTAGTTACAAACGGACCTCTGGATGTTGGTAATTTATTGTACTTTAGCCCCAGACTACAATAATCAGCTGTAACAGTTATCACAGGCGTCTGTAATGAAGATTTATTGTTAATCTTGATTCTTATGAGAACCCAACATTTTTAAAATCCAATTGTCACAGAGACCAAAAAAGTTCTGTCTGGGATTACAATGATAAAATATACAGTTCCGACTTACATACAAATTCAACTTAAGAACAAACCTACAGACCCCATCTTGTATGTAACCCGGGGACCGTCTGTATTGAGTATCAGGTTAGAGTCACTATGACCAGGAGGCTGTAGTCAGACTGTACTGGGATGGGAACCATTTTAACACCTTAAAAACTAAGCCGGGAGACGAGATCTAGTAGATTGGAGCCGCCATGGGCACGGTGCACGCGCTCCAATTTACCAAATGTTCCTTCTTCTCTATTCCTATTAAAATACAAACAAAAAGTATCCGATTTTTCTCCATTAACACTTCGATGAAAACGGTTTAGTCTCAATTGTCTTCCCTTCTTTCTTGAAAGGGAAGTTATTTTTAATTTGAGGAATTTGCCTAATTCTTATCAATGTTAAGTGTGAATTATGTGGAAAGAGGATGCGTTTACTTCACGAAACCCACTGACCGCGAGAGGAAGCCCCAATCTAATAATAGCGCACAGAATATTGTCCATAGATTTGCCTCGCTTGGTTTTAGATGCCGGTAACCCACGACCCTGGGGATCGGACTCGGCAGCAGTCACGGGGGTTGTGTTACTTACAGATCCCACTGCTCTCTTCCCTGCCAGAACACACACAAACTCATTGTCCTCCTGTTTCTGGGGTTTCCATAAAAAGCTTAAGGGCAATTTAAAATATTCCCGATTACCTGTACAGTTATCCAGCATCATTGTGGTGTATGACCCGTGTATACATGACCATCACATTTATACAATGCTGAAACAATCCACATCGCCAGCATAAATACGGGACCCGGCAGAGCACGCACCATAAAAAAGCCCATTTCTGATGCTGTAACCTCACCTGTTTGCAAATATGACTTTTCACATGAGATGAGTCAAGTTTAGTGGTTGCAGGGGAAGTTTCATTCCAGAATCACCAACCTTTGGTTCCATAATACCCAACATGCCACAGGTGTCATATTAAAGATAAGAATCTCACCTTTCAGATCCTAAGCTTATGATTCTGTGAGCTACAGAACTGGATCTACAGGTAGTTAAAAATAGGCAGGAATTAGATCTTTATCTGCAGTTTGTATTTCCAACATTGTCTACGGCTGCCTGTATCTCTGGTTTTGCAGTAACAGAACTATAAGCCTGGTGTAATCTGGAAGAGGAGATTCTGATCTTTAATATGGCACCAGTAGAGTGTTTCTAGATGCTATAGAACTAATAGGGGCTTCTGAATGGAAACTAACCCTGCAACCACTAAACTTGACTCATCTCATGTAAAAATGAGAAGAGTCATATTTGCCTGACTTTGGGGAGATTATTTATGGGTAGAGAGGTGAGATTTGACATAAATTAAAAGCTTATTTCATACCCTACCTGAGGAGGGTAATAGTTTAGTGGGGTAAAAACTGGTGGGGGTTCTCTTTAAAGGTTCCTGAGCTAATCCCAAGTGATACATCGCTCCCCACAAAAAGTTATCTATGGTTCCAAGTCTGCAAGATGTCAGATGTTTTCTTCCTTATGGTTGACCATGACTCGCTTCCTGAGCTTGTACCCGTGCCATCACACTAGAACCTTAGCCGGGATCATCCACTACTACTACATTCGTCTCAAAAATACCAGGACTGTGAAGAGGTAGTTACCTGGTGGTTTCCCTACAGCAATGTCCAGATCCTTGTACAGGGGTTTAAAGGGTGAAATCCAGGGGCAACATTACAGCAATGTCACAGCTCTCAGACATCTCGGCCCTCACTATTAATGTAGTTTTGCATTGCAATGTCCCAGATTAATCCCTAACCCCAGGCGACAGCCAAAAAAAAGAGTGCGGTTTGTGGTTCATCCCCTGTGACAGCGTTCGGCCTGTAGGGTCAGGACAGCAGGATGATCCGTTACACTGCATTTAGCAACTCTAACTGTGACCGTGCAGATTGTGACATAACTGGAGATAATCCCGGAGCGGGAGTTACCAGAACATTGGTGGTCTCAGAGCTTGGACGTGGGCCGTCTGGGGGGAGATGAGGGGTATCTGCAGGTCATGTGATGCATTACCACTTTAAAGGGGTTTTCCAGGTCTATAAAGTCCTGCAGCCCATTGGCTATTCACCATCATAGAGCAAGGTCCTAACATTTTGGACTCTAAACCTATAAAATGATGATTTTGTTACAGCGCATTTGTTTATCATACTTAAAGGGGTTTACCCATAAAATAAAGTTCTCAAATTTTAACCCCCTAGTGATGGTTACACAATAAAGCTCATTTTTAATCCCCTTACTTCACATTTTACTTAGTGTTATTGCTGTTTTAGCTCCTATCACTCAGTGATGGTTGGTGTAAGATTCCAGAGTGTGAGTGGGGACTCTCTAAGCAGACACTTCCTGATCCCTCTAGTGCTGTGAGATGCTGTGCTGACAATGTGCTTAGATTATCAGGGTGCAGGTTTATTTACACTTTCAGTTAGTTTCTGTGCTTCTACTAGTATCTGACACATAGAAACAGAGATAAGACAGATCAGAGATGATGAGATCCATGAAATGGATATAAAACATAAGGACACTCCCAGCTCTGCTAACTCCCATATAACACACACAGTCAGCTCTGCTATAAAGTAACTTGTAGAGAAAGTCTCTGCACACTGCTGCTTGCCAGAAGTGCCCGTGTCTAAACGTGGCCTTGTTATGCAGTGGGGGAGGGACTGGAGGCAAAGAGCACTGCAGTGTGCAGACAGGAGAAGCTATTCATGAGAAGAATCCTACCATAGTCAGAACATTTACGGTTGGATCCCAGGGCAACTAAAATTGTATACACCAGGACTCATAATTCCAACCTGTCTCTTATATCGCCGGACCCGAATCCTCGTCGGACAACACACCGCGGGATCGCGACGGGACCGGGTAAGTAAGTCTGCCCCATTGTGTTTAGTAACAGCAATGTAATAAGGCAATCGTCTCTCCTCACAATGTTAATGTCACGTGTGAATGCAGCCCAAGGGGAGACATGAGTAGAACCTCTAACTCACACCAAGGATTATACCTTCTGCCAGGTGAACTCACTATCCCAACATACGAGACACGTGTCATACACGACTTACCACTGAACACTATGGCTTGGGTGGAGGAGTGCCCCTGCGGGTAGCGCTCTCGCGCCTTCTTCAGCTGTCTCTTATAGAAGAGGTAACCAAGTCTGGTGCGGGTGTACAAGCCATACCTGAGCAAAAGAGAGAAATTCACATTTTAGCTGAAACATTAACTGAAACATTGAAACAAAGTTCCAGCTCAGTCGTTACAAACTGTTGTTTTGTAATTTGGAAAACAATGTGTCTAAGAACAATGGGCTCAGAATAGAGAAGTGACGGTGCGAGATCCTGACATCTGTGGTCAGTGTACAGTGACACGAGTCCTGCAGCTGTCACCATCCCCAAGTCCATATAGCAAGGTCCTGTATTTTCTTATCCTCCTGGGGAGCGGGGGGAAGGGGGCGCCACAGTTTTACAGTTTTATTGTGACCGGGGATGTGATGCGTTACGTAAGCGATTGTTCAATTGTTTGACTCGCTGAAGGAGAAAAGCGAAGGGGACAGAGGGGCGGCCGTTCCCACACACTACACAAACACATCCCCCCTCCCTGAAGACCCCAAGCCCGAGACACCAAGGGGGCAATAACCCAGCGCCGCTTCCTGCACAAAGAGTTAAACGGACAGTGAGAAGTTTGGAAACTTTCCGGTAGACTTACGGTTTCTTCAGTATCTGATACGATGGGGGGAAACCATCCAGTAAATGGATGTTAAGAAGATTGTTCCCAAATCCTCAGCCATTCATACCGGCTGCACCGATACAATGTAACAACATGGACTGGAATAGAACTGTATCAGCTCACAAAACAAAATCCCAGCCCCGTTATGTAATAGAGAACATAGAGAATGGCTCCGTTCACTGACATGAAGCAGAGATTCTAATAATAGTGAAAAATTCTAAATTGAAAAATGGAAATACAGGTCAGATCTTTCACAGCTGTGGTTTTGTCACCATTGTATCCAATATGGAAGGATGAATACTAAAATCCCAGCTGTGCTGTGTAATACGCATGCGCAGGGTTTTAACACGTAGAATGGTTCCTTTTATTGACATGAAGCGGGAATTCGGAAAAATAAATGAATTGAGGAATTTTTATGGAAACTGTCATTGTGCAAACTTTTTGCTTTTAAAAAAAAAAAAAAAAAAAACCTAAACTCATTCTACAAGACTTAGTTTTTTAATTACTCTGCTTGTTGTCAGGTAAAGCCATGTAACTATAAATTTTAGGGTGCGGTCACACGTTGCGCTTTGGTTGAGTTTTCATTGCATTTTGAAACGCATTACAACAGCTGAGAGGAGGTGATTTGCCCAATTACATTACATCCTTAGGAAACGCAACGCAAGCAAAACGTGTGACCGTCGCCTCATGAACACTCAAGTGAAAAATTGTGTAGTCTAAGGGGGTGGAGCATTATAGCAAAAGCTCCTCCCCTATAGCCCCTGCATTCTGCATAATACATAGGGAAAGATTACTTACCCGATCCAGTCGCGATCCCACGGTGCGTTGTCCGACGAGGATTCGTGTCTGCCGTGATTCACTAAGATCGTGCGCCTGATATCCTGCAAGTGTTGCTGCTGCCCCGAGGTCCGCCGGAGTTCACCTTCTTCTTCCCGATGCATGTGAGTGCTGATCTTGCGACACAAATTCTTTATTAAATTCCGCATTTTTTCCGAATCCGTCGGGTTCTGTCGCACAATCCGATCACGTGTGCCAAAATCCCGAGCAATTCTGCGCAAATCGGAAATATTCAGGAAACCCGACGAAAGTGTGGCATTCGGACCCTTAGTAAATGAGCCCCATTGTATCAGGTCTTAAAGGGAACCTGTCATCAATAATTGGCCTAATAAACCACTAGCAGTATCTTATCAAGCGGCTTCTACATGATGTTTCTTTCACGGCCTGGTGCAGTGGCGTCATCCAGAGAGTCAACTTTGATGTAGCTTGTTTTTAGAAAGTCATGAGGCGGAGAGTTTACCACTGAAGTCCAGCTCTCCCTGCCTTAAAATGTAATTGATAGTCCAATGTCCAGGGACATCATTGATCAGATCTCCTGAAGTCCAGCTCATCATGTCAATCACATGGGAGGAGATGTTCAGAGGCGAGGAGAGCTGGACTTCAGTGTTAAACTTTCCGCCAAACAATTGAAAGCCTCCCTGACTTTATACATCTAACTTCAAAGGTGATTTTCAGTTGGGTCATGAAAGAATCTGGAAGGTGGTAAACTGCTGGACAACATCCTGGTTAATTCCGGTAGGTGAATTTCTGATGACAGGTTCCCTTTAACAGACAGAAGTCAATTACCTTATCCCTGGAGTAGGGAGAAATCTGTGCTGCACCGTCTGGCTACTCGCCATCTCACGGCTCCTCCGCCCCCCCCCCCCCCCCCACAGGATTGTAATTAACAGGAAATTTCAATTAAAATTGTGCAGATAATTTCCCAGCAGGAAAATAACTGAGCGAGAATTACATCTCCGGGGGGAAGAGTCCGAGAGCCGGAGGCTGCAGAACTGTCACATCTCATGCTGGAGACCTCCCTCCACGGCATAGACAGACGCAGCTTGGAGGGATAGCTGCCCCCTCCCCCGCAGGGAATACATTGCTGAGGATATTGGGGTTAACGCAAAACTACAAACATGCGGCGAGGAGACATATGGCAGGTTTTATATTACCAGGGTTACAGACTATGGAGCCTTCGCCCACCCAATCCACTGGTAAATGTTATGTTACAGGGATCAGTAACTGAATACTTCGCTTATTTATATAGTCACATCCAAAGCTGCAGCGAGAATTTTAAACCTTGTTATATTGACAGGTGAATGTATATATATATATATTATAGACAATCCCACCCACCAGCACTGGCCACCCGATACACATCAGATGGTTGGCGGACGTTCATACGCAGCTTTGGATGTAACTGGAGTATAATGAGTACAGGGTTTGCAATGTTCTGCTGTGTTGCAGTAAATGAAGATTCCATATGGAGCCGACTACGTCATACAACATCCTGAATGCTGCAATGTAATGACCAACGCTGGGGCCATACAATGTCACACTGGACGGTTATGATAATCTCCTACTCGCTGTGTCCCATTAATGACTCTGCACCGGCTTTCCAAAAAAATTGAAAAAAAAAATAAACGTATGTGCACCTCCTCCGGCGCCGCCGTCCATTGGTGCCGTGTTTGTTTATAGAGCCAACAGCGCTCCGCTCAGACCATTTCCACCCACCTGGCCCGTCCGTTCCCTGCCGCCGCTTAGCACCCACCTGGCCCGTCCGTTCCCTGCCGCCGCTTAGCACCCACCTGGCCCGTCCGTTCCCTGCCGCCGCTTAGCACCCACCTGGCCCGTCCGTTCCCTGCCGCCGCTTACTCTTAGCACCCACCGGGCCCGTCCGTTCCCTGCGCCGCTAGCACCCACCTGGCCCGTCCGTTCCCTGCACGCCGCTTAGCACCCACCTGGCCCTCCGTTCCCTGCCGACGCTTAGCACCCACTGCCCGTCCGTTCCCTGCCTTTACCGCTTAGGCGGGTGACACACCTTGCGGTTCAATGTTTTCATTGTGTTTTGAAACACATCACAAACAGCTGAGGAGGGATATGACCAATTATGTTTCTGTTAACGTTTGCGTTTAGAAATGCTATGTAACGTGATGTTAACGGTAATGTATTAGGCAAATCACTCTCCTCAGCTGTTGTAATGCTTTTAAACACAATGAGGCGCAACGTGTGACCCCACCTTAGTTTTGTGGTCATATTGGTCCGTTCTTGGTGCAGTTTTTAAAAGCGCCAAAAGTTCTTGTGTTTATTATGTTTACCATACGTTTGCCTGTGAAAATGTTTATGTAGCCGTTTGTAGCCGTCAAACAGGTCATTCCCCATCCTGGTCTTCACTATTATTCAGATTTTTCTAATCTATGCACACGGGGGAGAAACTGCGGCTTCTACATCATGACATGTACACCCGGACAGCAGCGCTCAGCACGTATAGTAACGCTCTGCAGCAGGACCTAGGTACACCTGGGGCGACGCTCTGCACACCATGTACAGAGCACAATGATTGGGTATCGCTACATCTCTGGACTGATTGATTGGACTGGCGCTGGCAGTAACAGTCACCATCACAAGGAAGGGTCACGGTGCCACTCCGAAAATAGAAAAAAAACAAACGCAGAGATCCCGGGGGAACAGGGTCGAGCTCTTTTGCTCTTTAACTCTCCCGCTTTCCAGATCTCAGCTTGCGGTCAGTGAATAGAACACTATACATTTAGAGGGAACCTGTCAACAGGTTGTCCCGACTAAACTAATATCCCCCTCAGTTAGGGCATAAATGTCCTGTTATGTGAAATCTCATCTCATGTATCTGGGCTTCATAGAACAAAAAGAGACTCCGAAGTGATACTGCTGTTACTAACAATATACACAAAGGTCTGATTACACATCTCTCCAGGGACAATATTAATCCCTGCTATAGAGCGCACACAGAGCACAGCATGTGAGGACATAACCGCGATCACTTGTGGAAGCTACATCCTGGAATATAAATCCATATTCTCACACTCCTGCTGCTACTAACATACACAAAGTCTGTTACACATCTCTGCTGGGACAATACCGGACATGGCAGCAAACATGGTCGACACTTTGACAGATCCCTTTGGCGGAGGCGCATGACCTCAAGTGTACGGCCAGCCCTCCCCCCCCCCCGTTGTCAGGTAAAGCCATGTAACTATAAATTTTAGGGTGCGGTCACATGTTGCGCTTTGGTTGAGTTTTCATTGCATTTTGAAACGCATTACAACAGCTGAGAGGAGGGGATTTGCCCAATTACATCCTTAGGAAACGCAACGCAAGCAAAACGTGAGACCGTCGCCTCATGAACACTCAAGTGAAAAATTGTGTAGTCTAAGGGGGAGCATTATAGCAAAAGCTCCTCCCCTATAGCCCCTGCATTCTGCATAATACATAGGGGAAGATTACTTACCCCATCCAGTCGCGATCCCACGGTGCGTTGTCCGACGAGGATTCGCGTCTGCCGGGATTCACTAAGATCGTGCGCCCGATATCCTGCAAGTGTTGCTGCTGCCCCGAGGTCCGCCGGAGTTCACACTCGCCATCTCACGGCTCCTCCGCCCCCCCCCCCCCCCCCCCCCCCACAGGATTGTAATTAACAGGAAATTTCAATTAAAATTGTGCAGATAATTTCCCAGCAGGAAAATAACTGAGCGAGAATTACATCTCCGGGGGGAAGAGTCCGAGAGCCGGAGGCTGCAGAACTGTCACATCTCATGCTGGAGACCTCCCTCCACGGCATAGACAGAAGCAGCTTGGAGTGTGTGTGAGGGATAGCTGCCCCCTCCCCCGCAGGGAATACATTGCTGAGGATATTGGGGTTAACGCAAAACTAGAAACATGCGGCGAGGAGACATATGGCAGGTTTTATATTACCAGGGTTACAGACTATGGAGCCTTCGCCCACCCAATCCACTGGTAAATGTTATGTTACAGGGATCAGTAACTGAATACTTCGCTTATTTATATAGTCACATCCAAAGCTGCAGCGAGAATTTTAAACCTTGTTATATTGACAGGTGAATGTATATATATATATATTATAGACAATCCCACCCACCAGCACTGGCCACCCGATACACATCAGATGGTTGGCGGACGTTCATACGCAGCTTTGGATGTAACTGGAGTATAATGAGTACAGGGTTTGCAATGTTCTGCTGTGTTGCAGTAAATGAAGATTCCATATGGAGCCGACTACGTCATACAACATCCTGAATGCTGCAATGTAATGACCAACGCTGGGGCCGTACAATGTCACACTGGACGCTTATGATAATCTCCTACTCGCTGTGTCCCATTAATGACTCTGCACCGACTTTCCCAAAAAATTGAAAAAAAAAATAAACGTATGTGCACCTCCTCCAGCGCCGCCGTCCATCGGTGCCGTGTTTGTTTATAGAGCCAACAGCGCTCCGCTCAGACCATTTCCACCCACCTGGCCCCTCCGTTCCCTGCCGCCGCTTAGCACCCACCTGGCCCGTCCGTTCCCTGCCGCCGCTTAGCACCCACCTGGCCCGTCCGTTCCCTGCCGCCGCTTAGCACCCACCTGGCCCGTCCGTTTTTAATCATACTCAACCATGATGTGTATGTGCTCTCTGCAGCCAGTGTTATGTACTGTCCCTGGAGAGATGTGTAATCAGACCTCACACTGCTGCTCTGTGCTCTCTGCAGCCAGTGTTATAGTATTGTCCCTGGAGAGATGTGTAATCAGACCTCACACTGCTGTGCTCTGTGCTCTCTGCAGCCAGTGTTATGTATTGTCCCTGGAGAGATGTGTAATCAGACCATTGTGTATGTTGTTAGTAGCAGCAGGACTGTGAAATATGGATCTATATTCCAGGATTGTTGCTTCTCTAAGTGCAATAGGGGTGTGTCCTCACACTGCTGTGCTCTGTACATATTCCTTTGGGGTGTTAGAAGAGGCTCTTACTATTTAGCTGATCACAAGGTAACCCCTGGCTGGGACCCTCAGCTGTAATCTATGGGGACCAATGATAGTAAGGGCTCAGTTTCCCTGCGGCTCCACTACAGACTGAATGTGGAATTACACGGGGGAGGTCCCCTCTTTATGGCCGCTCTTTACTGTAATAACTGAGGTTTATAAACTGGACAACCCCTTGAAAGTTCTAGTCTTGCAGGTGCATCATCCTTCCTCAGGATCATTTGCTTATGATTTGAATAATTTCCAGAAAATGAGATCCGCTTCCCGGCCGCCCGAAAGTGTTGTCCCTCCTTTCATGGGCGCCGTCTGATGACACAACGCACCTTCCTGGATTTTCTGTCTTGAAGTTTTTTTTAAATCAAATTGTAATTTAAACATTGAAACTATTGAAATCAATGGGAAAAAATGATACATTGTTTATCTATTTTGTAAATGGAAACAAAACGAAAGCCAGGACATAGATGAGAACTGGCCCAGAGCACAGCAGTGTGAGGACACATGGAATGTATTATGTTTTTATGTGGGACCACCTCCAGGACTTGTGTCATGTCATTACCATCCCAACCCTGTATAAGTCCATGGTGTACATGCAGAACCTGGCGCTGTGTAACGCCATGTAATCGCTGGTATCAGCCACCGGGTCACATGATGCGCTGAGCGCTACGTTATCGTGGACATGAATTAATACAACACTGTCTATGAGGAGGTAGGGGGCCTATATTTGGGAGCCCCTTCTACAGCAAAGCGAAGACCCGGATCCTTGCATTCCTTACACAACGCTTTTGAGTCATGCAGCGCCATTTAACACTTAGGGCGCGTTCACACATTGCGCTTTGGTTGCGTTTTCATTGCGTTTTAAAACGCATTACAACAGCTGAGGTGATTTACATTACTGTTAACGTTGCACCGCAAACGTGATGTTAACGCATGCATCAACATTGAGTTGACAAACATAAACAGTAATGTATAAGGCAAATCACCTTAGAGTTATAGCCATTGATGTGCTACTAGGGGATTACTAGGTCAAAGAGGAGTTGATTTCCTTGTCCCATTCTGGAAAACTTATTTGAATATTTGAGTATTCCTCAGAATGTGTAGCGCAGGATGTAAGGGGTTAAGGCCATGCCTTGCAATCCACCGCCTGGCCTGGCAGGGGGCGCTGCTGTCACACCTCCAGGATCTGGCACTTGTAGTTGGGGAGGGAGTGTTGAGAAAAGTCTGTTCCATCCACACCCAACACCACAGCCCTGACTTACAGACGGGTCTGACCACAAGTCATCAGGCAGGAGGGTTCCGCAGGAGGTAGGTTAAGGGTGCTTGGGTGCTTTGGGTGGGGGGCTATTGGGGGATGGGGGCTTGAAACACTGAGTAGCAGCTCCAGATGTCACATGGAATCTGTTTACTGTGAATAGTGTGGCAGGTGGGCCGGGGAGGGGGTCTGCGCTGGAAGCTCTGGGCGTGCTCATGATTATTAGATTGTAAGCTCTGTGGCCGAGGATCTGTCTATTGTCTTCCTGTTCTTGTATCAGTTTGTTGTGTGTGTGATAATAATAATGAGGGGGAGCCAGGACTCTGACTGGCGGAGCCCCCCGACCCTCGTGTTCACGTGTGGTTTCCATATACTTGTCTGTTTCTTTCAATTATACACATAGGACTTAAAGGGCAGGTTCATATTTAGCAACCCGATGGCTAAAGGGTTAAAAGATTCTCCAGGGCTTTTATTCCGGCCGCCCCCTGGGCCCCAGCACCCTGTTTACATCACTGCGTCCTCAGGACACCTACATCATCATCGTGTATACACAAGACCCGTCTGTACACGGATGTGGACACGTAACAGACGCAGCCGCAGCCCCTGGGACCCGCACCATCGCTGAGGTGGTAGGGAAAGAAAATTCTTGGCAAAATGAACTTCCCCTTTAAGAGGTGGCAGGAAGCCAGATGTGCGGTGTTTGGGGTATTAAGGCGAGTGACCAATGAGTTGTATCTATTTCAGTATCAGAAGTTTCTCTGTTTCATTCTCTTCTCCTAATGTAAACAAACAGATCCCTGAGCAGCAGCGACGCGCAGATGTAGCAGAGCCGAACGCTGAGCGTAATAATAATCCATCTGTGTCATGGATCCACATTGTAGAATGTAATGGTGGATAATATATCCTTACAGGTGGAAACCATCAGCAAGCGGCTCTTACTGGAGCATTTTCATTTATTGAGCTCGGGATTTCTTGTCTCACTGAATTGAGATTTTACATCTTTGTGTCTGACTGCCGGCCGCGTTATCGCGATTTATATTAACTCAATTATTAGAAACAGTCAGCAAGCGACTCTTGCAGGATCATATTCTTAAAGGAATCTACCATCAAAATCCATCCTGAGAAACCAGAGATAGTTCCAGAGATAGATCCGGGACTGTGGGATCTGCTTATATTTATTATTCATGGCCTCATCCCTTCTAAAATCCACTTGTACAATTATGCTAATGAACCTGAAGGGCTCTGGGGGCATTACAAGAGCCCCTTTTTGTTGTAATTACCCTTCTCCCACTTATCCCTCTCTCTGCCTGATGTAATATCACACACTAGGAGGGGGGGGGGGGGGGGGGAGTGCTCCTGCACAGTGTAACAGCCTATGAAGCTGGAACACAGAGGGACTCTGGTAACACCCCCACAGCCCCCCTAACTCATTAGTATAATTTTAAACATTGACTTTTTTAAAGGAATAACACATCTAAGAAGATCCCACAGTCCCGGTGTCTGTATCTATGAGTGATGTCCCTGGTTATCAGGATGGATTGTGATGGGAGATTTCCTATACATTTCCTGTTGTCAGGCCGCGTTTGCGTGCAGCGTTTTTCCTGTGTTTTTAAACGCAGCTAAAAAGTACGTGGAAAGGGCTTAGCCAGAACCCATGAGCAATACATGTTATGCATTACCTACATGTGAACATGGCCCTGTTTTAAACGCATCCCAAAAACGCACGCACCTGAGAAGCATGTGTTTTTGGGGTGCATTCATACTTGGCCTTCAGGGTGGTGTCACATGTGGCGTATTGAACCTGTTTTTAGTCATGCGTTTTTGTCCGTTATTTGAGATAATGGGGAAAAACGTATGTGTTTTTAAAGCGCATGCGTTTAATGGACTGAAAACGCATGACTAAAAACGGGTTCAAAACGCCACGTGTGACCCCACCCTAATGCAGGCGTTTTCAAGCTCCTCTTCTCAGCTGTTGTGATGAGTTTTGCCTGATTACGTAGCGTTAACAAACATATATAATATATATAACACAGCACCAAAAAACGTGTGTATTTACATTGTTTAAACACCTGCGTTCTGTAAACGCAATATTGACAGTTCTGCAATTGGGCAAATTCCTTTTTTTTTTCAGCTTTTGTGAGTTGATTGAAAACACATGCGTTCACGCCACGTGAGAACGCAACCTTGGGGTGATGCCACACGTGGCGTTTTTGGTCCGTTTTTTAAGCATGCGTTTTTTTGTCCGTTTTTCCCAATTATCTTAATAGATAAACAGGATGTAAGCAGCCAAACGGTCAAAAAACGGATGCGATTTTAAACGGACCGAAGACGCGTGCTTAAAAACGGACCAAAAACGCCATGTGTGGTATCACCCTTAGGGCGCGTTCACACGTTGCATTTTGACCTGCGTTTTCATTGCGTTTGAAACGCATACACAACAGCTGAGGAGGGGTGATTTGCCTAATTACATCGCTGCTAACATTTCTGTTTACAAAACGCATCGTAAACGCGATGTTAACGCATGAGTTAACAACGCGTTAACGCATGCGTTAACATTGCGTTTATAAACGTAAACGGTAATGTAATTAGGCAAATCACCTCTCATCAGCTGTTGTATATGCGTTTCAAACGCAATGAAAACGCGACCAAAACGCAACGTGTGAACGCGCCCTTACAGGATTTCTTGTCTCACTGAATTGCATTTCTCTAAGTTAATGAGCCCAACCACAAAGCATATCCGGACATCGCAACCTAGAAACCGTCAGCAAGCGTCTCTGGCCGGACCCTGTTTCTGCATTTTATTCCTATGTGTATATTTGGGTCAGGATTGTGTCTGGACTGCGTTATTCTGCGTTTCCGGATCCACCTACAGCCCATAATATGGCGATGTTACTTGGAAACAGTCAGCAAGCAGCTGCTGGTGGATCCTAGTCACAAGTCTAGTTGTGGCCACTCTGAGCTCAGGACGTCTTGTCTCCGTATCACATCTTAGTCCAGTAATTAACGCCTATTGTTCGTTTATACTCGTTAATGAGTCCGGCCACAGGTTGCATTATGGCGGTAATTCTATATAGTACCGCCATATAGATGCAGAACATTACTAGATCCACCGCTGACACAATTGTATCCTCCCCATATTACACAAAGCCGCGTTATCTGATAGACGCACCCGAAAATTGCTGAAAATGTCCCAATAACTCAGGATCTAAAGTGAAAACCGGTTTCTTTAAGTTTTACTGAATGTGATGGGAAAAAATGGCGTCACGTGTGACCGGTGACATCGCCGTCCACTGTTATGTCTCTCATGGAGATGAGTTACATAGAAGACAAATCCCCATAGAAGACAAATCCCCGTGTCACTTCTATAACATAATTACTATATGGAACAAGACGAGTCTCATATCATAGTGTGAGGTCAGACACCGAACCCCATTGTTACTAATAGTTACATAATACACAATGACAGAAGCAATAATGTGTTTAGTATTGAGATAGCTACAGGTCATGGGGTGTATATAGGAACTGGGGGTTCACACATACAGTCACTTCCTAGCAACATAGCCCCCTACTTGTACATAGGGACAGTATTATAGTAGTTATATTCCTGTACATAGGAGGCAGTATTATAGTAGTTATATTCCTGTACATAGGGGGCAGTATTATAGTAGTTATATTCCTGTACATAGGG
>WNYA01000563.1:66149-102940 GCA_019512145.1 Engystomops pustulosus
TGACATTACTTATCCTGTACTGATCCTGAGTTACATCCTGTATTATATCCCAGAGCTGCACTCACTATTCTGCTGCTGGTGAGTCACTGTGTACATACATGACATTACTTATCCTGTACTGATCCTGAGTTACATCCTGTATTATACCCCAGAGCTGCACTCACTATTCTGCTGCTGGTGCAGTCACTGTGTACATACATGACATTACTTATCCTGTACTGATCCTGAGTTACATCCTGTATTATACCCCAGAGCTGCACTCACTATTCTCCTGGTGCAGTCACTGTGTACATACATGACATTACTTATCCTGTACTGATCCTGAGTTACATCCTGTATCATACCCCAGAGCTTCTCACTATTCTCTCGGTGGAGTCACTGACAGAGATAATAGATGTTTTACCTTGTTACAGGTTGTGCACAGATGAGGTAGTTTTGCCTCTTTCCATGGCGCTGTCCTCGCCCGGTAGAGCATTTCCTTTGTGCTGCTCATGGGCAGTGTATTACTGACCCCAATGTGCGGGAACTATAAAGATATAACAATAAACACATCATTATAAACCATCAAGCCCTGGTATTATACAGATGTAAAATTAAAACCTTTAGCATAACACCTTGTTCTTCTCTTTGTTTGCGCCTGTGGTACCCCAAACCAGTGAGGTCCATAAAACCACAGCAAAGACTTTTAGTACAGTTGTTTCTTTGCTATATCCGTTTCCAGGAAAGCTGGGTGACACTTACCTTTGTCACTTACCTTCCCGAACTGTGCAATATCGCAACGTTTGGGAAAGCTCGTTGGCTGTTGGTTGTCACCCAGCTTTCCCAGGAAGAGATATACACTTTTTGTGATGCTTTCTGTCTGCTATAGTGTGATCCCTATAGATCTCTCACCCATATACCGTCCTTATCAATGGAGGGGTTGCACCGCCGTCCTTTAGGCATTGTCTTCCCAATTTAGTCACACACACAAATAGTTGTCAAACTAAAGTTTCCCAGTTACCGTAGCAACCTTGACATCTCTTACACATCCGGTTTGACAATGTGTCCACTTTATGTCTTCACATCAGATGCCATTTTGTCGTAGCCTTTGCGCTAACCACGCGATTGTCTTCTCTAAAGTTGTCCTCTCTATGGTACGCATAAGCCGCTCTAGCCACCGACCTTCGGAGCTCTATGGTGTGGGGTCCTCCAGCTCTGGGGCTTTGATGCGTGTGGTGGGCGGGGCTTGGACCGGGCTACTTCCGGTTGCTTGGTACCCGGTCTGGAAGTTTCTGGTGACAGCGGGAGGAGGTGACGGAGATGATGGAGGAAGAGGATACAGACCTGAAGAAGGAGGAAGACCTCATGAAGCCGCCCTGTGAGGAGAACGCGGAGCAGGTAACGCATCGTGTGTACATGTGTGTAGCGCCTCTGGAGAAAGAAGGGGGATACAGACCCCTCTTCACATTCCATATGGTGACAGACTGGAGTGTTTGTTGTAAGAGCAGTGACATCAGGGGACTTTGCGCCCGGCGTAGTTGTCATAGGGAATTAACTTTATAGGTTTTAGATATGACCAGTCATAGCGTCCGGTTCTGTGTAATGTGGCACCTAATGGACCCGCCGGCTCCGTGCTGGACCGGAACCAAGCACAGCGCTAAGGATGGAGATTTTTTGACCACCTGTGGCTGTTCCCCCCCCCCCCCCCCTCCCCAGACAATCCCTTTAAGGGGTCATCACATAACACCAGATCCGGATGGGGAAGGTTACGTTATTTGACACTTTGAGGCCTCTCCGCTCTTATATCCGCAAGAAAAATCTCAGATTTTCACTTAAAAAAATTATATCATAGTTTATACGGTTGAAAAAAGACACTTTTTCTCTAAGTGCCCGGAGTACCTGTCCTCACACTGCTGTGCTCTGGGCTCTGTGCATTGCAATGCTGGGTGATTGTACTACTATCTGACCAGAGGCCTGCTCCAGCTTTTACACAGAGGTGAGGAGAATTCGGAGCACAACAGGGTGAGGGACACATCCAGTGCAATACGATCCCGGAATATAATTCCACATTTCACAGTCCTGCTGCTACTAACACACCCAAAGGTTGTGATTAAACATCTCTCCAGGGATGATACTTAACCCTGGCTGCACAGAGCACAGCGGTGTGAGGACCTGTCCCCAATGCACATGGAGAAGCCTCAAAATCCTGTAATATAAATGCATTTTTCACAACTCTGCTGCTACTACTGACAACATGCACAAAGGTCAGGTTACACATTTCTCCAGGGACAGTACCTAACACTGGCTGCACAGAGCACAGCGGTGTGAGGACACTTTGAAAAGTTACGAAATCATGGAATATAAATGTTTTTTTCACAGCCCTCCTGCTACTACTGACAGCATGCACAAAGGTCTGATCACACTTCTCTCCAGGGATAATACCTAACACTGGCTGCACAGAGCACAACAGTGTGAGGACCTGTCCCCAGTTCAGTTGGAGAAGCTACAAAATCATGGAATATAAATTGTTTTTCACAACCCTGCTGCTACTGACAACATGCACAAAGGTCTGATCACACTTCTCTCCAGGGACATTACCTTACTATGGCTGCAGAGAGCTCAGCAGTGTGAGGACACTTGGAGAAGTTACAACTCTGGAACATAAATGCATTATTCACAGCCCTGCTTCTACTAACATCATGCACAGAGGTCAGATCACACACCTTTCCAGGGACAATCCCTAACTCTGTCTGCAGAGAGCACAGCAGTGTAAGGTCCCATCCGCAGGGAACTATGGATCATACGGACCGTATCCCATCCCGACTGCAGGTCCATGTGGAGTTCAGGTTCTGAATAATTCTAGACTGTGGTTCTGATTCTCAGTTTCTCTTTGAATTGCAGAAGTCTGTGTCGCCTAACGGGGCCAATGAGATTAAGAGTTGTGCTATAGTCAAGTACTCCTCGGCGCCCCCTGCTGCTGCATTTGCTCGTCTTCAAGAAAAAACGGACCTGAAGCTGCCGCCCGCTAACTGGCTGCGAGAGAACGCCAAGCTCGGCCCGACCATTCTAGGAAACGGCAAGAAGAGCAAAGCGTTCTCCAGGTAAGATCCGTTATTCGTGTGGGGGCTGCAGGGGTCCGGGCTCCGGGGTTATTTTCAGACGTGGAGCTGGGTTCATAGCCTGTGCTGGCCATAATCGAATTAAAGGGGTTGTACCGTGTTTGATTGTTATGTCCTACCCACAGAATGAGGAATCACAATCCGATAGGGGGGTCAGACTGTTGGGACCCCCATCGATAACGGGAACAGGGGTCCTGCTCTCACTAATATTATGTAATTGAAGTGGCAGATGGAGCCTGGATTGGATTCTTTCACTCCATTCAGTTCTATGGGAGAGTTAGAGAAGCTATCTCCAGCGCTAACCGATTACTGTCTGTGGGAGTGCGGAAGATACCCGAGCGCTGTGATCAGCGACTTCCAACACTTCTATATCATTGAATGGAGCTCCAGTGTATTGGGTGGAGGTCAGAACTTCTAAATTCTCCTAGAAGGTAGGCTCGGGCTGCATGTGCGGTTCTGGCGTCCGGGCTCGGGCTGTATGTGCGGTTCTGGCTATACCCCAGAGCTGCACTCACTATTCTGCTGCTGGTGCAGTCACTGTGTACATACATGACATTACTTATCCTGTACTGATCCTGAGTTACATCCTGTATTATACTCCAGAGCTGCACTCACTATTCTGCTGCTGGTGCAGTCACTATGTAAATAACATCACTTTTCCTGTCATAAAAATGGACAAATCCTCTAAGGAGGGAGCAGTGTGGCCGGGAATGTGATGTAATTGTAATGAGAGGACACAGGTTATGGCGGGTTGTATCAGTGAGCACACATTATACACCTCCTCCCCGGCTTGTCTCTAACAGGAGCCGCTGTCTTTCACCATTATGTCGTGTAAACTACAACTCCCAGGAGCCACCGCGGCGAGCATGCGCCCTGTACATTTTTTATGCGCTTCTATTGATGACGTCGTCCTTGACGCTTTTGATTGGTCAATGACTGACATGCTGCGTGTCTATTGGCAGTGGAGGATAGAGCTGTGTCCTGGTTGGTTGAGCCGTGTGTTTGGTGGGCGGAGCACCCTCGTGCGCAGGGGAGCGGCTCCAGGCCGGAGGGGAAAGGGGTCAGTGCTTTGCTGCGCTGGACTGTAAGTCCTCCTGCAGTGTACATGGGGCACCGCTAAGGGCTCGCACTGTAACCTCAGCCATGTGTGGGACATGGTGTATCTTCACAGTCCACTGCTCACAGCTGAGGGGTTGCTACAGATGCATACAGTCCCCCAGTGAGTGACACCTCTGCACTGATACATTGTAACAAACTGTAGGACCGGAGAGATCTGTGCTGTGGATGTGTTTACCTAACAAAGGATTGTGTACAGTTGTAACGAACCCTCAGCTGTGAGAAGTCTAGATGTGTTTCCAGCCTCTGGATGTAAATACGGATGTTTTATTCAGTGACACAAAGCAGAGATCTCTGAATTTTCTACGACCGATTCTGCTCAGTGTGAATTCCCTCTTATCATTGAGTTTTAGTGTCTGCGGCTCCTTGGAGTTTGGAGAAGTTGCGTCACAGTGTGTCAGTCAGTAAAGTGATGTGTATCAGCACTAATGAAATATCATAACTGTAATATAGATATAAGGATAATGTATCTATTATGAGCGGCTATACTTTTACTTTCCTTATAAATGTGTGTGGGAGTGAATTCTTAATATCCCCACATGTAATAAAAGTAGGAGGAGGGGGCCCCTTATCTGGGGGGGGGGGGGTTGTCCTGGGGGTCCTCTTGCTGACTACTAATATCGGTGTCATGTCTAACACAGTCCTTGTAGGGTGTGGGGAGGTTTCTGACCCTTAGGTGACCCGACTGCTGACACGGAAGACGCCGATTCTGCACAGAATCCAGAAGACGGAGAAATGGGAGATGATGAATCGGAGGAGGAAGCACTGACCTACTCCAACCCCAGAGGTAGGTACCAGACCCCCCACCGCAGTCACATCAGTTACTTTATGGACTTGAGTTGGGACTTATTCACACAGTCTTATTTTTATATGTATACAAGTCGCCCGTCTGCCGTTCTCCCGGGAGGTTGGGACCGTCCATTACAAGGAGACCTGGCAGTTTGATAAGGCGCGGGCTGCTAGATTTCATCTTGGAGAAACTACAGGCGGTCCCCTACTTAAGGACACCCGACTTACAGACGACCCCTATTTACAGACGGACCCCTCTGCCCCCTGTGACCTCTGGTGACCTCTCTGGATGTTACTATAGTCCCGGGCTGTAATGATCAGCTGTACGGTGTCTGTAATAAAGATTTATTGATAATCCTTGGTCCAATTACAGCAAAAAATTTTTGAAACTCCGATTGTCTCTGGGGCAATGTCTGGGGCTACAATTATAAAATATACAGTTTTGACTTGAATACAAATTCAACTTAAGAACAAACCTCCGGACCCTATCTTGTATGTAATACCTGAAACTGAACCCACAAGGGACACCGGGTTCCCTTTAAGCCTGTGTTCATGAATTCTATCCTGAGGTCCCGGGAGGTAGGTCGGTCCTGGACCTCCGTCTCCCGCACTAAGATCCTGTACACATCAGGTATGTGGCCTCAATCACACAGGAGGATTTCCTATCGGCGGCTACGTTTTTGTGTCCTGTAGAAGATAATGGTTCTGTCCGCTCATCTGTTCGGATTTGTAAAACTCTGGACTTGTTCTGGTCCATCCTGCGTTCATGGACGAGACCCGGACCTTCCAGGCTAAAGGTCCGGGAAAAAGACGGAGGTGGATGTCATCCTCACTTTTCTGTGGTACATTAGGAGACGCCTGAAACTCCCTATCTCAGCGCTGTGAAGACTAAACATGGAGGACTTGGGGAAGTTGCGCGGACGTCAGGACCCGAGTGCAGGGACTGAGTGGTAAGAACTGCCGACCCCTCGCCTCTGCACGTCCGCTCTATGTGCACCATACAATGTACCTCGCTGCTGTGTAGATTTTCCACTATCTGCGATGTGGCCCAATAGTTTTTGTGTTTGTTGCTCTTTTTATTTATTAAAAAAGCTAAATTATTTATTTTAGGAAAAGCCATGAAGACCCCGAGGGGCTCCGCCCGCAGCAGGAAGAAGCCTCCACCGAGAAATGGAAGGGATTTACAGCCGTTAGTATTATTACTTCATTCCAGGTCTTTATTTTTTACATTTCTTACCATTGAATTCAATGTTGCAACCAAGTGTCCCATTATTATCCGCTTATTATCCCTGGAAACAGACGAGTGTCCGGCCTGTCTGACACCATAAAGGAATCTACCATCAGACTCCATCCTGATAAACCCGGGACATTACTCATAGATCCGGGCACCAGGACTGGGGTATCTTCTTATATCTGTTACCCATGGCCTCCTGCCTTCTAAAATCAACTTTTACAATTATACTAAAAAGCCAAAAGTGCCCTGGGGATGTTACCAGAGCCCCTCCATGCTGTATCTCCATGCGAGGAGCACTGTTCGCTGTAACTTCCTCTGCTGTTGTGAGATTGCATGAGGTATTGAGAGGCATTGAAAGATTAGTCATTGATGTCAGATTGGTAAAGGGGGTGGGGGAGGGGGTGGTCCCGGAGCCGGCATTGGTTGTCTGTTCCAGGCAATCCGTACATATCCAGGGGGATAGAGCTCGAAGCAGAAGCCGTAATCCGTTTATTTAGGCTCTGTCCCCTGTATGTGTTTTACTGATTACATTGGGGTCTGTGTGTCGGACCCCCACTCATAGGACACTGACCTACCTATACTATGTGGGTAGTGGTTTGGAGGAACAAACCTTCGCCGACTGCATCAAATATTTCTATCTTTTTCCCAAAACAGCCGCCCTGATAGTCCGTGTGATGCTGCAGACTCTGACCTGATGCCTTCTGAGGAGCGCAGAGCATCGGCTCAGGGCACAGAGTCCTCTCCCGCGTCTCCACCGGAAGCTTCTTCTGCCACAAGTGAGTCGTCACGTCGGCCAACACTCCGGAGACGTCCAGGGACAAATTCAGAGAACATCCGGGACCTCATAGATGCCAAGGTCCTGGAGCTTCTGACTCGCAGGTCCCAGGAAGGGCCTGAAGATGCTTTTATGAGAAGTTTGTCTCCCATTCTTCGCAGAATCCCAGAGGAGAAGTGGCCGGGGGTGCATGGAGCTGTCATCTCAGTGTTAGAAGCTTTCATCCCACCTAATGATCCCGGCCCTATACTCAGGGCTATCGGTGTATGGCATCAGACCACACACGCTCCAAGGCCTCCTGCGGAGAGACACTACCAGGCAGACTGCAGAGGACCTCCAGGCCCATCCTGTGGACCTCCTGGACCTCCAGGCCCATCCTGTGGACCTCCTGGACCTCCAGGCTCATCCTGTGGACCTCCAGGCTCATCCTGTGGACCTCCAGGCCCATCCTGTGGACCTCCTGGCTCTCCAGGCCCATCCTGTGGACCTCCTGGCTCTCCAGGCCCATCCTGTGGACCTCCTGGCTCTCCAGGCCCATCCTGTGGACCTCCTGGTCCACCTTCTGGCTCTTTCTATGACCTACGTGATGGCTTTTCGGACCCACATTCCAGCACTGCCTTTGGTCCTCCTGGAGCTGACTATCGCCCTCCTGGTCCACATTTTGGCACTGCCTATGGTCCTCCTGGTCCACATTATGGGACTGCCTATGGTCCTCCTGGTCCATATTATGGCACTGCTTATGGTCCTCCTGGTGCTGCCTATCACCTTCCACCTTTCTATGACCTTCCCTCTTTTGTGTTTTCCTATGGCCCACCCTCCAGTCCATCTTATGGGCCTCCTTAGCCTTCACAGTCCACAACAACACAGAGTAGCCGGTAACAGGGTGAAGGGTCCTCCTCAAGCCAGTTGTGGGACGTGTAGTTATGTCCGGTTTGCATTGGTTTTATTGTTTATTTGCACCATGTTGGTGCATTGGTGTTGGTTCCATTTCGAGAGGAAGGTCACAGTCACATTGCATCCTACACAGACCGCGATGATTACACTGTATTCGCTTGAATTTTTTGTCAAAAACAAATAAAAATTTTTTGATTTTGATAAAATTGAATGTCAATATTAGATGTTAAAGGGAACCTATTGACTAAACGCCACCATCCCAGGGCTTCTACTCCTCCTCATCCTCCATGGAGGCTGCTGTGAGTTCATGTGATTAGATACATACATGGGGTAGACTTTGCAAATGTTAGCAGGTTAAGGACCTTAGATCACCCAAAGTGCTAATGCGGGAGAATCCTGTGTTATGGAAAAGACCACTACACCCAGATTAACAACTAAATTCATTGTTCATTGTAATTTTATATGTACTCCATAATTTCCTGGGTGCAACAACCTGTCACCTGCTGTATATATACACACACACTGTATTTTTCGGATTATAAGTCGCACCATCAATAAATGCCTGCTAAAATTTTTAGGTTCATATATAAGGCAGGTAGGCTGTGGCGTTGTACCAAGGGGCCCAAAGAGTGCCAAGAAAATATTCCCCACACCATGACACCACCACCACCAGCCTGAGCCGCTGATACAAGGCAGGATTTGATGATCCATGACACACCACCACCACGCCCTGACCCTCTGATACAGGCAGGATGATCTCAACACCACCACCACCAGCCTGAACCCCTGATCAATCATATGGATCCATACACCACCCACCACCTGAGCGCTATAAGGCGTATGATCCATGAACCACACCCCAGCCGACCCGCTGATACACAGCCAGGATGGATCTTACAGCCACCACCACCAGCCTGACCCGCTGATAAAGCAGGATGGATCCATTACACCACCACCAGCCTGACCCGATACAAGGCAGGAGGATCCATGACACCACCACCCCAGCCTGACCCGCTGATAAAGGCAATGGATCATGACACCCCACCACCACCACCTGAGCCCCTGATCATACAAGGCAGGATGGATCCATGACACCAGCACCTCCTATCCGCGATACAAGGCAGGATTGGATCCATGACACCACCACCCCACCTGACCCCTGATACAAGCAGGATGGATCCATGACACCACCACCACCAGCCGAGCCGCTTATACAAGGCAGTGATGGATCCATGACACCACCCGCACCAGCCTGACCGCTGAACAAGCAGGATGGATCCATGACAAACCACCCACCTGACCCTGATACAAGGCAGGATGGATCCATGACACCACCACCCCCATCCTGACCGCGCTGATACAAGTCAGGATGGATCCATGACAACCAACCACCAGCCTGAGCCCGCTGATACAAGGCATGGATCCATGGACACACACCACCTACCAGCTGCCTGACCCCTGATAACAAGGCAGATGGATCCATGACACCACCACACCAGCCCTGACCCTGGCCGCTGATACAAGGCAGGATGGATCATTACACCACCACCACCAGCCTGACCCGCTGATACAGGCAGGATGGATCCATGACCCACCACCACCACCTGACCCGCTGATGACAAGGCAGATGGATCCATGACACCACCACCACCAGCCTGACCCGCTGATAAAGGCAGGATGGATCCCATTACACCACCCCACCAGCCTGAAACCCGCTGATACAAGGCAGGATGGATCCATGACACCACCACACCAGCCTGAGCCGCTGATACAAGGCAGTGATGGATCCATGACAACCACCCCAACCAGCCTGAGAGCCGCTGATACAAGGCAGGATGTCCATGACACCCCACAGCCTAGCCGCTGATACAAGGCAGGATGGATCCATGCCACCACCCACCACCAGCCTGACCCGCTGATACAAGTGCAGGATGGATCCATGACACCACCACCACCACCTGACCGCTGATACAGGCAGGATGGATCCTGACACCACACCACCAGCCTGACCGCTGATACAAGGCAGATGGATCCATGACACCACCACACCAGCCTACCCTGATCCAAGGCAGTGATCCATACATACCACACCAGCACCAGCCTGAGCCGTGGATACAGCCGGATGGACCTCTGACACCACCACCACCAGCCTGACCCTCTGATACAAGGCAGGATGGATCCATGACACACCCACCCACCAGCCTGACCCGCTGATACAGGCATAATGGATCCATGCACCACCACCACCATCCTGACCCCTGATACAAGCGAGGATTGGATCCATGACACCACCACCACCAATCCCTGACCCGCTGATACAGCAGGATGGGATCCATGACAACCCACCACCACCAGCCTGACCGCTTGATACAAGGCAGGATGGATCCATGCCACCACCACCACCAGCCTGACCGCTGATGACAAGGCAGATGGATCCTGACACCACCACACCAGCCTGACCGCTGATACAAGGCAGGTTGATCCATGACACCACCACCACCAGCCTGACCCCTGAGTACAAGGCGGATGGATCCATGACACCACACCACCACCTAGCCGCTGATACAAGGCAGGATGGATCCATTACACCCACCACCCCAGCCTGACCACTCCATGATCCAGGCAGGATGGATCCATGACCCCACCACCACCCCCTGAGCCGCTGATACAAGTGCAGGATGGTCCCATACACCACCACCACCAGCCTGAACCCGCTGATACAAGGCAGGATGGATCCTTGACACCACCCACCACAGCCTGAGCCGCTGATACAGGCGGATGGTCAATGACATCCACCACCAGCCTGACCCGCTTGATATCAAGGCAGGATGGATCCATGACACCAGCACCACCAGCCTGACCCGCTGATACAAGGCAGATGGGATCATGACACCACCACCACCCGCCTGACCCGCTGATACAAGGCAGGATGGATCCATGACACCACCACCTGGAGAGATGTGTAATCAGACCTCACACTGCTGTGCTCTGTGCTCTCTGCAGCCAGTGTTATATATTGTCCCTGGAGAGATGTGTAATCAGACCTCACACTGCTGTGCTCTGTGCTCTCTGCAGTCAGTGTTATGTATTGTCCCAGGAGAGATGTGTAATCAAACCTCACACTGCTGTGCTCTGTGTTCTCTGCAGCCAGTGTTATGTATCTTCCCTGGAGAGATGAGTAATTTTAAATCCTCGTATGTTAGTAGCAGCAGGACTGTGAAATATGGATTTATATTCTAGGTTTGTAGCATCTGGGATGTGTCCTCACACTGCTGTGCTCTCCACATTACACATCTCCATAGCTCCGCGTCTCTGCCCAGAATAAATGTTGTAGTGGGCTTGCAGTGGAATACTAGAGTAGTTATTCTGAGCAGTATGGAGGGGCCCTGGAGAAGTTTAACACACAGAGCACAGCAGTGTGAGGACATGACCCCAATGAACTTGGAGAAGCTACAATCTTGGAATATAAATCCATATATCACAGTCCTGCTGCTACCAACAACATACACAAATGTCTGATTACACATCTCTCCAGGGACAATACATAACACTGGCTGCAGAGAGCACAGAGCACAGCAGTGTGAGGTCTGATTACACATCTTAAGACACTGTTTATGGTGGATTGAGGTTACCTTTTCTGGATGTTGTAGGTGACGACTGTTGTGGGGTTGTGTGTGTATGTTGACTCTGTTAATGGGGAGTTAGTGACTCTGTTATGTGGTGGGATGTGTATTTGACACGGTTTTGTTGGATTTGTGTGACAACTCTGTTATGGGGGATGTGTAGTGACACTTGTTAGGGGGGATTGGGTAGGTGACACTGTTATGGGTGTGTTAGGACACTGTTTTGGTGGGTGTGTGTAGTGACACTGTTTATGGGGTAGTGTGTAGGTGACACTGTTATGAGGGGGGTGTGTGTAGGTGCCCTGTTAATTTGGATGGTGTATGTAACTGCCTTTTATGGGTGGATGTGGAGGTGACCACGTTATTGGGGTTTTTATGTGAACGCTGTGATTTGGGGGGATGTGTAGTGTGACACGGTTTATTGGAGGTGTATGTGACACTGTTTATGGTTGGGATGTGTAGGTGACCTGTTTTCTGGGGTATGTGTAGGTGACACTTATATGGGATTGAGGTGACGCTGTTATGGGGGATGTGGTAGTGAACACGGTTATGGGGGATTGTCGTTGCCCCTGTTATGGTGTGTTTTGGTTAAGGTGACACTGTTATGGGGGGGGATGGTAGGTGACACTGTTATTGGGGAGTTTAGATAACGCTGTTTATGGGGTTTATGTGTAGCTGACCCCTGTTATGGGTTGTGTGTAGGAGACCTGTTTTATGGGGATGTGTAGGTACCCTGTTATGTGGATGGGGTAGGTGACGCGGTTATGTGGTGATTGTAGATGGACATCTGTTATTGTGGGATTGTATATCCTCTGTTATGGGGGGATTGTATGGGGACGCGTTTATTGGGGCTGTGTAGGTGACACGGTTAATGGCGGGGGGGATGTGGTATATGCCCCCTGTTCTCGGGTGGATGTGTCGCATACACTGTTATGGGGGGGATGTGTAGGTGACACTGTTATGGGGGGATGTTAGTAGGTGACACTGTTATGGGATTGTAGGTGGACCCTGTTGCATGGGGGGATGTGTAGTGACCCACCGTTTAGTGGATTGTAGGTGACCGTTATGGGGGATGGTAGTGACACTTCATGGGGGGATTTGTAGGTGCACTGTTATGGGGATGTGTAGTGACCCCTGTTATGGGTGGGATGTGTAGGTACTGGTTATGGGAGGGATGTGTAGGGTGGACACTTGTTTATAGGGGGGGTATGTTAGTGCCACTGTTATTGGTGTGGATTTGTAGGTTGCACACTGTTAGTGGGTGATGTGTAGGTGCCCTTTTATGGGGATGTGTATGTGACATGTTATGGGGGATTGTAGGGGACACTGTTATGTTGGTGGTGGGGTGTATTTGACCACTTTTTCTGGGGGGGTGTGTCCCTCCCCTCGTCTTTTACTAACTTTTAATCTCTTAGCTTTCAGACCCCGTGATGCCGAAGCAAACTACAACTCCCATGAGGCGCCGCGTTGAGCATGCGCACTCTACCTTGTTTATGTGCCCGTTCTGTGCGGTCACTCTGACATGTTAGAATATCGTGCGCTTCTGATTGGTCACTATTACTATCCTAAGATTCTATTGGCTGCGCAGAGTCCCGCCCCCGTCCCAGCTGACGGTGCGGGTTTGGTTGCGGCGTGTGCGGGGAAGGAGGAGCGCCCACGTGTGTCCCGGTCTCTGCTGCAGCCGTAGAGGAACCGAGTTCCTTCCGCGTACCCCACCTGCTCCCTACACTCTACTGTCACGGACCCTAGCAATCTCAGAGCGGGGCCCGGGCGCTTAGTGACCCTGTATCATTCATTGTAACCCGGGGCATGCGGCAGTGAAAGGGTCTATCGGTCTCGTGGAAAGTGCGGAGGGGTCAGAGGTCAGGGCTGCTCCTGCCACGTGATGTCCAGTCCTCCGGGTCACATCACTGTGGTCACATGATACAGGGAGTTCCCTTCAGTACAAAACATTGGCCTAAAGTTTGAAGAAGTCACAAACCTCCCGGAGGTTCTAATGGATCGGTGATTAGTGCCCAAATCTCCCCTATAGGGGGTCACTCTTCTTCTTCGGACTAATCGAATACATTTTTCTTTAGTGAGTAATTTTGGGCGTCGGGACAGGACTGAGCGCATTCTGTGCGATTACTAGACTCCATTAGTTATTATTACTGCTTGCTGTCAGTGAATGGTAATGCTCTGTATTATCTATGGAGGCAGAGAACATGTAAAGTCCAGAGACGTTTCCCAGCTGAGGGTTTGTTAGATTTGTTTGTCAGGAATCTGGATGAATACATTGTATCAGGAGGGATCTGTGATTGGTCGGAATGGGATGCCATTATAACTGACCTGCAGCATCTGGATGATTGGGAATGTTCCTGTTTGTTGACAGCAAGCAGAGATCATGGCCTGAAGCTTAGTCTATTAGATCCATAACAATCCCGGGATTGAAGATATTAGAAGTCAGAGAATCTTCCTCACACGACGGCTGGTCATTGGTCCAGCTGCGTGTCAGACTTTGTTTCGTCACAGTGTTTCAGTAAGTCTCTGTATCTCTGCAGCAGCTGCCGCCCTGTGTCCCGGGGTCCCGAAGGCGAGGTGTGGGAGGCGGCGGTGTTGTTGAGGCTGTTTCCGGTCCCCCCGTGTCGCCCAGTCGCGAGCCCTGAAGAAGGAGCCGCAGCCGCCGCAGTGGAGTTTCATGAAGATGAAGAGATCATTGAGGTGCTGGAGCTGAATGAAGCAGAACCAGACCCAGGTAAGTGATCAGAACCAGTGTAACGGTGCTGGTGAGGACACCTGTGGCATCATGGTGCTAACAAACATTGAATATCTAATGCTCCTCCCCTCAGACGACCTGGCCAGCGACATGGAGGACGTGGATTTTGCGGATGAACCAGATGAAGATGGAGAAATGGGAGATGAGGAGTGGGAGACGGAGGATGAGGGCGTGGAGGAAGGAGCCGACCCCCATGATGACAGTGAGCTCACCTACTCGAAGCACACAGGTAGGTACCAGCCCCCGCCTCAGGCTGCAGGGGGAAGGGCTCATTCACATCAGGTTTTTACTTTCCATTTTTGCTTGGTCCTTTTGTAATACAGACAGGCCAGCGACTGAACTACAAGACAAGACGGGCGGAGGTCAAGACGAGGGACAGGGGGACCAACACACGGAATTGGCGCAGGGAATTCAGCAGAGATGGGAAGTGTAGGGGAGGAGCTGCGGACGCGCAGTTAATGACGTACTGATTACCGTGACTGGAGACGATACGGGACTTGATGACCGGTACTGGAGACTAGCGGGACCGATGACCGGACTGGAGACGAAACTGGATGATGACCGGACGGAACGAGGCGGGACTGATCCGACTGGAGGCGAGGCGGGACTGACGACCGGACTGGAGGCGAGGCGGGACTGACGACCGGACTGGAGGCGAGGCGGGACTGACGACCGGACTGGAGACGGGGCGGGACTGACGACCGGACTGGAGACGGGGCGGGACTGACGACCGGACTGGAGACGGGGCGGTGACTGGGATTGCACTGACCGTACTGGAAGGGGCGGACTGATCCCGGACTGGAGAACGGGCGACTGATGACACGGACTGGAGAAGGGGCGGGACTGAGGACCGGACTGAGAAGGGGGCGGGAACTGAGACCGGGACTGGTATAAGGGGCGGGACTGAGGACTCGGACTGGATAAGGGGCGGGACTGAGGACCGGAATGGAGAAGGTGCTGACTGAGGACCGTACTGGAGAGGGGCGGGACTGAGGACCGACTGGAGAACGGGGCGGTACTGAGACCGAACTGGAGAAGGGGCGGGACTGGACCGGACTGGGAAAGGACGGGCGGGACTAGGACCCGACGGACGAAGGGTGACTGGAGAAGACGTGACGCGGACCGACGGGATGAAGGGGCTGGACTGTTTTACCGGCTTACGGAGATGAGATTGGTTTATATGAAGGAGAAGAGGTATGAGACAGGACTGCGACCAGACTAATGATAATGAAAGTGTCCCAATCATTCCTTCTGGGTATTTTCCGGTTTCCTCCCATCTCGGCTCCATGGCTCGGAGTTCCCTGTGTAATTGCATCATGAAAACCTTTCCCTTTACATGTTTCCACGTCTCTTCCTCTTCCCTCTCTGTCGGTGTCTCATGTCCCTTGTCCCCTTCTTTCGGCAGCCTCTGTGTTCTGCGTCAGCCTGGACCCCAAGGAGAACGCCCTGGCCGTGACCGGGGGGGAGGACGACAAGGCCTGTGTCTGGAGAATAACTGATGGGGAGACAATGTTTGAGTGCATCGGTGAGTGATCCTATGCCAGTGATGGAGAACCTTCTAGATCGAGTGCCCAAAATGAGACCCAAAAAACACTAGCTTTCCCAAAGTGCCAACACAGCAATTAGGGGCGTAAAAAACGTATTAACTACACCATAATTTGGTCTCCAATCCGACCCTGTCCAACACCTCCGATTCTTCAACAGACCACAGCAGCACAGGATGGGTCACTTTAAAATTTCAGGGCACTAGTACTGCCTGAGACTGCAGGAAGATGCAGTGTCTGGTGAACTCTGTGCCTGGGAGACAGCAAGTGTGCCCACAGAGGCCTCCGAGTGCCATAGGTTCGCCACCACTGCTCTATGCCATGCACCTCCATTACTGGTGTATACAGTACAATTATTATACCGCATTGTCACCTGTCCTGATCTGTACATATATAATGTTTCCAGGGCACAAGGACTCTGTAACCTGTGCCACATTCAGCCACGACTCCTCCATGGTGGCCACAGGAGACATGAGCGGACTTATCAAGGTGTGGAAGGTGGAGGACACAAAGGAGATCTGGTCATTTGAAGTGGCTGACCTAGAGGTGAGAGTCAATATATAGTAAGTTGATATCCCTGTACAAGGTGGCAGTATTATAGTAGTTATATTCCGTACTAGGGGGCAGTATTATAGTATTATTTCCTGTACATAGGGGGCAGTATTATAGTATTATATTCCTGTACATAGGGTGCAGTATTATAGTATTTTATATTCCTGTACATAGGGGGGCAGATTATAGTATTTATAGTTACCTGTACATAGGGGGGCAGTATATAGTGTTTATTCCTGTACATAGGGGGCAGTAATATAGTAGTTTTTCCTGTACATGGGGGCAGTATTTAGTAGTTATATTCCCTGTACATAGGTGGGCATTATTATAGTAGTTATATTTCCTGTACATAGGGGGCAATAATTATAGTAGTTATATTCCTGTACATAGGGGCAGTATTATAGTAGTTATATTCTGTCCATAGGGGGGCAGTATGTATGTAGTTTATATCTGTACAGTAGGGGGAGTTATAGAGTTATATTCCTGTACATGGGGGCAGTTTATAGTAGTTTTATCTTTGTACAATAGGGGGCGTATATAGTAGTTATATTCTTGTACATAGGGGCAGTATTAATAGTAGTTATATTCCTGTACATAGGGGACAGTATTATAGTAGTTATGTTCTTGTACATAGGGGGCAGTATTATAGTAGTTATATTCTTGTACATAGGGGGCAGTATTATAGGAGTTATGTGTCGTCTTGCAGTGGTTGGAGTGGCATCCTTGTGCCCATGTGTTACTATGTGGCACAGCCGATGGCAATACCTGGATGTGGAAAATCCCCAGCGGTGAGTGCAAAACCTTCCAAGGACCTAACTGCCCGGCCACCTGTGGACAGTTTTTACCGGATGGTGAGTTTATCTTAGTACATGAGTATTTAACATCTAAAGGATATTATTTGTATATTTTCCCTTTATCGGTTCCTGTTCTCAGTGACCTTTTTATTTTCTTATTGAAGTATTTTCTTTGTCTGTAAGGTAAGACGGCGGTGGTGGGTTATGAAGACGGGAGTGTGCGGCTGTGGGACCTCAAGCAGGGGAGCACTCTGCACGTCCTGAAAGGTACATGATGTATCTGTGTACTGCAGAACTGTTACACTGTAATGTTATGGAAGGCTGGTGACCTTTGTCTTGTTGTGCAGGTAGTGACGCCCATTCCGGACCGCTAACCTGTGTCTCCTCTAATGCTGATGGTAGCCTCATTCTCACCGGTTCTGTTGATTGTGATACAAAAATGGTGAATACGGCCACTGGGAAGGTGAGGATTGTGATATAACTCTGTATTGTTATGAGTTTGGCGCCCCCTGGTGTTCACAGTGTATAACAATGTACACGTCCACCTTAGTGCTGGGGACGCACATGCTCAGTTGCTAAGTTAACACCTGATCTCCTGGGGGGTTGCTGCTGGCTCCCCTGTCATCAATATACCTCAAGCTCTTATTATTCTGTCGTCATTCCTTGTTTGTAGGTTGTTGGAGTCTTCCGGACAGAAAGTAACGTGTCCAAAGCCTCAAAGCGTGAAGAAGGTGAAGCAGAGACCAACTCCGTCGAGTCTGTGGGATTCTGCAGTGTGTACGTGATCTACATCATTTAAAGGGGCGGGGGTCATCTCATTTCACCCAATAATTATTATTGTTTGTGTAATGTAAAGTTATACAATTTCCAATATACTTTCTGTATCAGTTCCCGATGGTCCCCTAGACCTCTGCTTGCTGTCATTGTATGGGAAGTTTCAATGTTTATTTCCAGTGGATGAAAACTGATGATGGTCACACTGGGACGAGGCCTGTTACAACACACAATCCTCTTATTACAGTCTGAGAGCTGTGCGACCGTTGTCAGATATTGTCCACAGGAAGTAAACCTAAGAAGCTTTCCATAGAATGACAGCAAGCAGAGATCTAGAAAGCAAAATATATTGGAAAATTGTAGAAGTTTTTCGGGTGCAGTCACAGGTTGCTGTTACAACTGTATCACAATCGTTCGAGATTTGCATCGTTTTGAGACTGTTTTGGGGATTTACTGGGTGAAAGACATGAACTGAAACTGTACACAAATGCACCTAAACCCACCTCCACGCTGATTGCGATGCAGTTTTAACTGCAAGGTGTGAGTGCACCCTCAGGATGCAGTCACACGTCGTTGTTAACGCTGAAGAGAGGTTTGCCCAATTAAACAGTTGTTAACAAAATGCATGTGTGTTAACAATGTGTTAACAGTTGCGTTTTGTACAGAAGTGTTAACAGCTGTTTAATTGGGCAAATCTCTCTTCAGCTTTTGCGATGTGTTTTTAAACGCATGTGTTAAACGCGATGTGTGACCGCACCCTCAATCCTATAAACAATGATGGCAATTTTGCAGGAATGTGAAGACCCCTTTTAGACCTCTATGCAAAGCTGCATCCCTTACCCATTAATTTATCTTCTGGGTAGATAATGAGGAGGTATTTGCACTTCAAATAATGGAAAATCAGACTAAAGGACAGTTTTTTCCGTGTTTTTATAGTGTAATTGGAACACCCCCCATTTTCCTGCATACAGTGGTCTGTTCCAAAGTGATGCAGTCAAGTGTTGTGGAAGAGACCACGGCAGGGTATAAGGAGGGGTGTCCGGACTAGTCATTGAACCCCCTCTGTCTTTGCAGTCTGCCTCTGGCCGCCGTCGGCTACCTCGATGGGACTCTGGCAATCTATGACGTGTCTACACAGACTCTGAGACACCGGTGTCAGCACGAAGTGAGTGATCCCTGAGTATACCTCGTGCACATGTAGGCTTCACGACAGCCAGTGCTGGGAATAGTCCCTGGATAGATGTGTAGTGATACCTCGATGTGTATTGTTAGTAACAGCAGGACTGTGATATATTCCGGGATTCTCCTGGGGGGGGGGGGCTTGGTTCTCAAATGACTTTGCTCTGTGCTCTCTGCAGCCAGTATAAGGTATCGTCCATGGAGAGGTGTAATCATAGCAGCAGGACTGTGAAATTTAGGATTTGCATTCTAGGATAGTATCTGCTACTAGTGCCCTGGGGTCATTTTCCTCACACTGCTGTTCTCTGTGCAGTATTGAGCTGCTTCACAGCTGCTGCCGAGCAACCAGAAGCCTCTACAGGCTTCATTCCTTGTAAATGGAAGGAGTTGTGTGGCATTTTCATGCACAGAGCACAGCAGTGTGAGGACAGATCTCCTGTGCTCTTGGAGAAGCTACAATCCTGGAATATAAATCCGTATTTCACAGTCCTGCTGCTACTAACAACATACACAAATGTCTGATTACACATCTCTCCAGGGACAATACATAACACTGGCTGCAGAGAGCACAGAGCACAGCAGTGTGAGGTCTGATTACACATCTCTCCAGGGATAATACATAACACAGGCTGCAGAGAGCACAGAGCACAGCAGTGTGAGGTCTGATTACACATCTCTCCAGAGACAATACCTAACACTGGCTGCACAGAGCACAGCAGTGTGAGGACTGATTACACATCTCTCCAGGGACAATACATAACACTGGCTGCAGAGAGCACAGAGCACAGCAGTGTGAGGTCTGATTACACATCTCTCCAGGGACAATACATAACATGGCTGCACAGAGCACAGAGCACAGCAGTGTGAGGACCGATTCCCAGTGCACTTGGAGAAGCTACAATCCTGGAATATAAATCCATATTTCACAATCCTGCTGCTACTAATAACACACACAAAGGTCTGATTCCACATCTGAACTTCATATTTCCGTGGGTTTTCTCTGACTTGTGTACATTCATTACTTGCTGTGGCCCATTTATCTTGGGTTCCCTTGGGGTCATGTCATCCTCTGCGGCTCTAGATGAGGATGTGGGGGATAGTTATGGTTGGCCGCTGACCTTCTCCTCTGTTCTTCAGTCTGGCATCGTCCAGCTCCTGTGGGAGGACAACTCTCCTGTCATCTACACCTGCAGCCTGGACGGGGCCGTCCGTCTGTGGGACTCCAGATCTGGGAAAATGATCAGTGAATACTGCGGCCACTCCGCCGAGATCCTGGACTTTGCACTTAACAAGTGAGTATCCGCCTCTGCGCACAAATGGTTTTTGCTTTACAACCTGCAGTAAAGTGTGTGAAGGCTGCAGATGTAGAGGGGGCGGAGTTATGTGGAAAGAATTGGTGATGTCAGATCCTCAGGGGTGGAGCTATCCCTGCACTGATGTCACTTCCTCACAAGTCTTCTTGAAGCTCCGCCCTAGGTTACGTGGTAAAATCATGTGACTTCCTGTCATCAGTCGCCTTCCATATCGCCACATATCGGTGATCATAGGGCCGACCGATTTTTGGATATTTTTGATAACCTGGGATGTTATTCGGTAAGTAACAAAGTGTTTTTGCAAACAAAACGTTCAGGTGCAGGAATTAAAATTTCAATTAAAATTGTGAAATATAGAAAAAAAGTATTTTGGAAAATTTCACAACTTTACTTGAACATCCTGGATCTGCTGTAATTGGACGCCCCCTGTGATTTGGGGGCGTGGCCTGATTCTGAAACGTCTTTTTGATTTTGTTTTCCTGTTTTTCAGAGACGCTTCCATCGTGGTCACCGCCTCCGGCGATCACAAGGCGAAAGTATTCTGTGTGCAGCGACCCGACCGCTAGACGCGCCTGATCCTCTGTGCCCGTCTGCCCACTGTTAAGCCCCACCCACTATGACCGTCCCTTTAAGGAGGCCGGCACTCTGTTCTCTCCTGCATTTGTTACGGCACTGCGGATGCATCTGTTAACGTACTTATACGTTGTATGTACGTAGAGTCACATGTATCTAGATTTCACAGAATTTTCTTTTTTTTTTTGAGGCTCTGGGGGAGGGGTATAAGGATGGAGATACTGATATTGAGTTGGGGCGCGGTCACACAGCGCATTTGGTTGCGTTTTCACTGCGTTTAGAAACGCATCATGGCAGCTGAGATGAGGTGATTTTCCGAATTACATTACTGTTAACATTTGCGTTTACAAGAAGTTGTGTTAACACGACGTTTACGCAGATGTTACCAATGTGTTAACAAAATGTTACCAAACTCATTATCAACCTATGCGTTAACAAAATGTTAGCGTAAACACATTGTTGACATGCCTTTACAAAACGCAATGCAAATGCTATGTTAACGCAAATGTTAACAGTAATGTAATTCGGAAAATAACCTCCTCTCAGCTGTCGTGATGCGTTTCAAAACGCAATAAAAAACGCAACCAAAACGTATCGAGAGCCTGGACGTTTCCGGTTTTTACAGGAGATTTATATTTACAGTAAAAAAAATCCTCCAATCCAGTGGCAGAATTATCCTATATTTCTATTTAGATTACAGCCGGGGCATGCTGGGAGTTGTAGTGTTCAGCAGGTGGGCACCAACCCATTTTTTTTTTTTTGTTTTTTTTCCTAATTACATCCTTATCCTAATTTTGTAGGAAGTTTAATTTAACTGGATTTACATAGGGAGCAAAATGGGGGGGGGGGGG
Source organism: Engystomops pustulosus (assembly GCA_019512145.1). Lineage (NCBI taxonomy): Eukaryota > Metazoa > Chordata > Amphibia > Anura > Leptodactylidae > Engystomops > Engystomops pustulosus. Next base: position 88,014 of record WNYA01000563.1, read on the forward strand.
AAATCTAAAAAAATATATTTAAAATTTCAGGTAAATTTATATCCTCCGAGCATGAGATGGAGTTTTTGGGGGGTTTTTTTTGTTTTTTTTCTTATATGTAAGGGCTCTTTACATTACTTTTGCAAGGCTAGGCTGAGAAAATATAATAAAAAAAAAAAAAAAATTAAAAAAATTTTTCTTTTAAGTGGAAAAAAATTTATAATGTGTAAATGTATATATCTCGGATATATATATATATGAATTTGTTGGACTTGTTTTTATGGAACTGGGATAGAAGTTTATAGAACGAATCCTAAAATTAGATGAGAGGTAAAAGCGACAGACAAACAAAAAAAACAACTAAAAAGCGTAAAGCGCAATACTGACTATTATATCAGTAGTGGTTATAATTTCCGGGCAGCCGTATTGTACAGGACTGCCCTCCCTCTTTACTGTTCAGATACTTTTATACAGAGAAACGTGTTATTTATCTGTTACTTGAAATATAATTGGAGGAATTTGCTTCCCTTGTCTGTTTTTTTTTCTTTATGAATTTGCCCCTCCCCCAATATAGCAGCTTCTCCAGCATAGGCCACAGACAGCGGGATCACTGCCGACTTCTAAATATATGAACGTTTTGGTCATAAATAGGAGCGGGGTCAGATTTGTGATGTGAGTGCCTTTTTGCACCTAAAAATCGCCTTTAAAGGGGACCTTTCACCTTCACAACCGACCCCAACACTGTGTAGGTTGTGCTCCACTGAGCCCAGTGCAGTTGGAATTTTTCCTCTAGCTTCTACCGTTTCTGAGAAATCTGTGTCGTTAGTTTTAGAAACTAATCTGCTAATGAGTCATGTGGGAGGAGCTAGGACCTATCAGCTTCAACTTATGGAACTGATTGCTCTGGAACGGTAGAAGCTAGAAAGAAAATTCCAACTGTTCCGGAATCTGCAGAGCGGCGGCTATCAGTCTGTAAAGAGCTGCAGGAGGTGACATTTTGTTTAATTTCCCTCCCTCCTATGACGACGCCTGTGATCCTGAATGCAGTCGCCCAATTATTTATACGACTTGTGTTATTTCTGTGTGTGAATGAGGCTGTAGACTATTAAAGAGGAGGCTTTCTTATACCAGTTGTCCAGTGTTCCTTATTTTCAACGTATCAAAAAATTCTTTAAGAAAAGAAAACAGTGTTTCATAAAATATAAAAAGTCATTCATTGATTCCCTGACGTTCTCTATCGCTCTTCGATAAGATACAGGATCTGGAAACCAGAATTAGGAAGTCAAAAATAGCCAAAAACTTAAGAAAATCTTGTAAAAGAAAAAAAACGGGGGTCAAACTTTTTGGGAATTTGCAACTGCCCCCTGCTGGTGTGTTGATGATTGGAGCCATGGCATAGGACTATCGCCCCCTAAAAATGATAGGACGCACTGCCCCCTGCTGGTGTGGGGAGCCATGGTGCAGGACAGTCAGTCACCCCCAGAAGTGATAGGAGGACACTGCCCTCTGCTGGTGTGATGATGTGGGGAGCCATGGGATAGAACCCACACCCCTAGAAGTGATGCAGGGGAGACTATGCACCCTACTGATGTGATTATGATTGGAGCCATGGCATAGGACTATCGCCCCCCTAAAAAATGATAGGAGGACGCACTGCCCCCTGCTGGTGTGGGGAGCCATGGTGCAGGACTGTCAGTCACCCCCAGAAGTGATAGGAGGACACGGTGCCCCCTGCTGGTGTGATGATGATTGGAATCTCTCCAGGTACAATACATAACACTGGCTGCAGAGAGCACAGAGCACAGCAGTGTGAGGTATGATTACACATCTCTCCTGTACATAACAGTGGCTGCAGAGAGCACAGAGCACAGCAGTGTGAGCTCTGATTACACATCTCTCCAGGGACAATACATAACACTGGCTGCAGAGAGCAGAGAGCACAGCAGTGTAAGGTCTGATTACACATCTCTCCAGGGACAATACCTAACACTGGCTGCAGAGAGCACAGAGCACAGCAGTGTGAGGTCTGATTACACATCTCTCCAGGGACAATACATAACACTGGCTCTAGAGTGCACAGAGCACAGCAGTGTGAGGTCTGATTACACATCTCTCCAGGGACAATATATAACACTGTCTGCAGAGAGCACAGAGCACAGCAGTGTGAGGTCTGATTACACATCTCTCCAGGGACAATACATAACCCTGGCTACAGAGAGCACAGAGCACAGCAGTGTGAGGTCTGATTACACATCTCTCCAGAGATAATACATAACACAGGCTGCAGAGAGCACAGAGCACAGCAGTGTGAGGTCTGATTACACATCTCTCCAGGGACAATACATAACACAGAGCACAGCAGTGTGAGGACTGATTACACATCTCTCCAGGGACAATACATAACACTGGCTGCAGAGAACAGTATACACAGGAATGGAATTAGATCCACTCCAGGCAGGCAGGATCATCACACATGATAGGGATTAGAATACCCAGCTCAGCAGCCATATCACACAGGAGTGGGATTAAGAACACAGCTCAGCAGGCGTAGCACACAGGTATGGATTAGATACAAGCACTCAGCAGTCAGTATCACACAGGGAGGAGTAATTAGATACACCAGCTCAGCAGCAGTACACACACGGATAGGAATTAGATTACACAGCTCAGCCAGACAGTATCCACACATGGAGGATTGATACACATCAGCAGACAGTATCACACAGGAAGATAGAACCAACAGCTCAGCAGTACTGTATCACAGGATATGATGGATGATGATACAGCAGCTCGTCACGACTTATCCCACAGGAGATGTAGATACACAGCCCAGCTTATCAACACGGGAATCACACATTAATTAGATTAATACACAGCTCGCAGTCATGTATACACAGGCTAGATTGAAGATACACAGCTCAGCAGTCGTATCACAGAGGTAGGATTAGATACCAGCTCAGCAGACAGATAGATAATCACAGCTAGCTCATTCTCGAAGAGTTATATACAACACTCATACATACATTATCACACAAGTGTATAGGACGTTGTATCCACATCGGAAAGATCGTGCAGACAGTATCACACAGGATAGAGATTAGATACACAGCTCCAGCAGACGGTATCACACATGATGGATTATTACACGCTCAGCATACAGTATCACACATGATAGGAGTAATCAGCAAGCGCATCATCGTATCACACGATGAGGATTAATAAACACATCTCAGATCAGTATCACACAACAGGAGATTATAAGATATAGACAATCCCTATGGTATTATCCCCGTCCACAGCGCGCAGGGATAGCAGTCTCACGATCACAGCAGGCATAGGATTAGATACACACTCAGCAGACAGTATCACCACAGTAGTATTGAGTAGATACACCAAGCTCAGCAGACAGTATCACCTGAAGGGAATAGATACACAGCTCAGCAGACACGTATCACACAGGAGAGGATTAGATACACAGCTCAGGGCCCGACAGTATCAACACAGGATACGGAGAGAACCCAGCTCCAGCAGACAGTAGCACACAGATTATGATTGATACCTGGTACCGATTTACGATGTAAACAGTAAATCAACAATGCACGGGACAACTATGATTATATGGGAGGACATTGGTTAGGCGTATACGTTTTGGGGTGTGAAGGTTTGGCGCACAGTTACAGCTATTGACTTCATTTTCCCTGAATAAACGGAGAGACAGTGCGAAGTGTGCGGTCATGCGCCAAGTTCATTAACCCCTTGCGCTCCATACCATCTAATATCCCAAGATTGGTGCACACCAAGAACACCACGGCCCCCCCTGTCCTACCTCTATTTACCTTTCCCAAATTTTCCCTTTTCCTCTTTTTTATGGTTTTAAAATGTTCTGGAACTACTATACTTGTTCAAACTTTATAATCAAGTACTGCCCTGTGACCGTGCCCAAAACTTCCAAAATAATCACATGACAGCCCATCACTTGGATCATAGCATCTCTTGCCACCTCGTGTGTCCTTCTGAACTTGTAATGCCTGCACACAGCGCATCTTGCAAAGCCTCTGCCTCCTGATGTACAGCTGGCGCCACCTGGTGGCTGAAAAACTGCAACATCTAAATTACTTGCCACAATCACTTCACTTCCAACTCATGAACTTGATATTGCAGTTTGGTTAAATAAACAGCGGAGTCGGAAGACGCGGCCATACTTGAAGAACCAGAAATGAGAACTAGATCCCAGGCCAGACGAACGTCAGAGCCCGCAGCTATATATTCCTTCCCCATCCCTTGAGGCAGTGCACCATAACACACAATGCCGATGTGGAGGTTGCCCGGCTTGCGGCCTCCTCTAGTGCCTAAACAGACCAATATCTGAGCTAAGAGCAATTCCATGATGCCTCAAGCTAAGCATCACATGGGCATCTAGAAACTGTTCCACCATATTTTGCCTGCTGGGAGGACGTTTTCTTATCTTTCTCTAGAACCTCCTAAAATCCAAGAGACCATAATTAGAATCGAGTCGGGCTGCCTTGCAAACCTTCATCTCCTCCATCCTGTGTACAGGGGCACTGCCTAAGCTCAGTGCAGGCAGCTTCTGGCTGAAGACTGTGTTGCCCCCTGTAATAGGGAGCGGAGTGGGGGTAACCCATAGCAGCCGCGGTGTAGCCGCAGAGAGAGTTTCCCAACTGTGGACACTTACTTCCTTATCTTCAGTGATAGTAGCCATAGAATTTCTCACTCCGGCCCTGAATCATAGGGGTATTTATTCCTGACCCTGATGTTGGTGTAACCTCAGGATCTTATTGCCCCTGCCCCGGGCCGATAATCTCTGTGTGTCCCTGGTAACCCTCCTAAGGGTCCATTAGTGGGCCAAAACACACAGGAAGAGACAAACTCTCAGCATAGCCCGAGCGCTGCAAGGACCAACGCGCTCACATGGTACAAAATCACACAAACACGATACCTTCCACAGGCCCTGTGACGCATCCCGGCACGATCACCGAAGTGCAGTCACACACAGTGGATTCACGAGTCGGTGGTCACATTAAAATCACCAGGTCTGCTGAGCTGTGTATCTAATCCTATCCTGTGTGATACTGTCTGCTGAGCTGTGTATCTTATCCTATCCTGTGTGATACTGTGTGGCTTAGATACAGCACTCAGCCACCCTCTTTCCTTGGGGTTGGAGGATTTCCTCCTCTTGTAGATGCGGATGGTCAGAGGGGAGGGATCGGCTGCAGAGCATCGCAGGACGTCCCCTGGATCCGGCTCTCAGATCACTCCCAGGACAGAGGGACCGGAGTTTAGAACCGTCAGGACTGGACCCCATTACACATCGGCTTCAGGGACGCCTCAGGGGCTCCGCCTGTGGATGGTGAGTAGATTATTGTTTGGGATACTCCTATCACCCAGTTACTGATGCAGCAGAGCTGAGTGTGTCATTGTGCTCTGCAGTTCTGGATGTGATGTGCAGTCCTATGTAAGACCTTACACGTGTGATGTGACTGGAAGGGTTAACCGGACATTTAACCCCTAACATCCCATTCCCTTCAATGCTCCCGTGTCCCGTGTTAATATCTGCTACATCTTTATGCAGACAATATCCTCTCTGCCCCATCTGATGGTTATTACTAGATCTTGTGCCGCACCATCGGACGTCGTCGCTTCCACATGGAGCTAATAACTGATAGCCGAAAGTTTCCAGCTTCCCAAATGTTCACCAAATATTTATATTATGAGAAAACTGCAGATAGAAAACTTTATAGAGAAAACTCTCTGCAAGCTGTCAGTGAATGGAAACAACTTATCTGCATTTATCGCCTTTTACACAGCTGAAGGTTTGTTACAATGTGCAACTACAGAAACTTCTCTTTCCGCTCCATAATGTAGTAGCATAAAGCAGCCGTGTATTTCTGGAGCTGGATGAATATTCATGACCTGTGCACTAAGTATCGGTATGAGGGGCCACGGTGGTCCATACAAGCCTCTGTGAGACCCTCCAGTATAATTCATTTTTCACATCCTCATCATTGATACAAACTCTGCTTGTTGTCACTGAATATTCGTTATTACACCCCAAATCTGAGACTCTACATATCTGCCCCCAGGTAACGAATGTTACAGTTGTATCCAGTCTAGACATTCCTGACCGATACAGGTTACCTGCACTGATACATTGTAACAAACTAAGAGAAGAGGAGCGAGCCACAGCTGCTGAATCGAATGGTCTACGCAGGAAACAACTGTAACAACCCTTCACTATTATAAGTCGTTATAGAAGAATGTGACTATTCACTGACAGCAAGCAGAGATCTTATAAATGTTGGAAATGGAAGAGTTTTAAAAAGCTGCAGAAGTTTTTAAAGAATATATTGACAAGTAGGTGTTACCATTGGTGATGGGGATAATTTTAGACACATCCTTTTTAAGGGATGGTAACACTAAGTGGTCACGTTTCCAGGAGGAATAACAGAGGAACGATTCAACACAAAGGAATAGAAAATGAATGAAATTGAATTGTAATTTTATGTGAATGGGAGTGACAGGGGAGGTGAGAGGTTAAAGGGCATCTACAACCAGGATGAAGGATTGTATGCAAATGAGCCGGAGGGGCTCCAGGCTCCATAGGTGTTAATGGAGCCTGGAGCCCCTCAAGTTCATTTGCATACAATCCTTCATCCTGGTGATAGATTTCCTTTAAGTTACTGGACCCCAATGTAAATCCATACATCCAGTGATCAGGGAGAGATCTGATGACAAGCTACAAATCAGAGAAGTGATAAAGTCCATGGCAGATAAGCATCATAAATCCTCCGCTGCTCCACGCCCTCCCACGTGGGATGTATTGTGTGTGATGGGAGATGTCAGGTCCCTGGTTCACAAGTTATCACAGTCATCATCTGGAATGTCTAGCACTTTTTGGTTGGAGCCGCAGAGCGGAGCGATCCGTTATAATCCTATGACAATCCTGCTGGGCTAGGGGAGAGCACCGGCTGCTATTTCCAGGTACCTGATGATGTAGGCGGGAGCTGCCTCTCATGGAATGACCTCTTATTTTAAAAGGGGACATTTTTGATATGGGGCAGTCATTTCATCTTTTTTGGGGGGTCATTTGTGACTATTGGACATTAGAGTGTGAATTATGTTTAAAGGGATCCTTTCATCTCTAAGTGCTCATATCTGTAATTCTGCACCATCTGTTATTGAAGCTTGTTACATGGTTCCTCTGTTATTCATCTGGGTGTAACTCGTCTACATAGTGTCAGATGCACGGACACCCCAAATGTATAACAAGCAGTTGTCAATTCATTCCTTATTTGTAGGAAGAATAACAGAGGGATGTGGACGGGGGCGTAACCTGAAGCTGAGGGGCCCCAGTGCAATGTCTCTGCCGGGCCCCCGACTATAATGTCTGGTTTATACTAGTCTCCTCATATGGGAAAGTGACACCTTATGGGCCCCCTAACCCTCTTGGGCCCTGGTGCCACCCCACCCTCTGCACCCCCTCAAGTTACGCCCCTGGATGTGAATAGGAGATCCCTTTAAGAGAAATCATCTTATGATGAAAATTACCGCAACTTTTGTATTTGTATATTTTATGTTTAAATCCCTCTTCATTATTCAAAACCTCTGCTTGCTGTCAATGAAAGGAGAGATTGGCTGACACATATCTTTATTTTAACTTCTTTTTTTCTCTCTCTTTTTGCATGTTTTTTATTTCCCATTTTTTAGAACTTTTTAGGTGCATGTTAGCGACTATGCCGGGGTCTTAAGCAGTTATTGGGGATGGGGGGGGGGGGGGCTTTAAATGTTACTAAATGTTTCTTTTCAAGATGTTTTCTTTGTTTTGCAACTTTTCTTTTTAGAGCAAATTGGAGACTTTATGCGCTCAAAACTAATAACAACCATAAAAGCAGCTAAATAGTAGCAAAAAACCATAAAACAGACAAATTAGAAAGATCCATGACACTGCTATAGTATGACGACTCCAGAGAACAAAGGATCCGTGCCCCCCCCCCCCCCATTGCTTACATAGAGATTGTCAAAACTGATCTGGATCTAGAGCTTGTCACTGCTGAGGGTTTGCTACAATACATCCGAAGTGACTCAGTCTGATCTCTATACTTTTGCACCTTATAAAACACAGGACATAGATATGTGAGCACAGATCGACATCCTGTGTCACAACATCTTTGCCATTTTAAGATCTCTGCTTGTTGTCAGTGAAGTATAACATTCCTCCTTACCTCCGGAGGCTAAAAAACCCCCCATAGTTTTAAATTACGTCTCACAGCTGAGGGTTTGTTACAATTGCATCCAGTCAAGGCAACTCACATCAGCATCTCAAACCTCCAGCCTGTCCTAGTTTGTTACAATGTATCAGAAGGGGGATGTTTGTGCTGTTCCATAGTCAGGACATAATGGGAGTTGTAGTCCATTAGCAGCTGGAGACACACAGGATGGGGATCATGGTCCTAGCACACTGTGACAAAGCCACAGCGTAACCTGCATCCCCTGTAGCTCTGAGAAGCTGCCATCTCTATATCATGCGACGACCTTCATGTTGCTTTGTGCTGCGGCGGTTTCTAGAACGCATTGACCATAATGTTGCACTTTGCTGACAGATTTGATTGTCCGTTTTTTTGCACATTTTGGGCAGGAAGTTAATAATTTGCTGGGTTTCCCACCCGGTGGCCACGTCCGTGTTTGCCTTGTAATAAGTCTGTTTGCAGAGCGGTTCGGATGGGAAGCCGCATTCTCCCGGACGCCTAGAAACTGTATTTACCCTCCGAGGAATATTCGCCACTTCTACATGTCGCCAGATATTACTACATCTCCCCAAACATCCGCGACCCCTGAATCCCGAGCGCTGCCATATTCAGAGGTTAAACATTAACCCCCACATGTCACACCTCATTACACCGCACAATAATGGATGCGGAGCCCAGTGCCGGACCGTCCTGGGCTTAGATACAGGATAGACTATGAAACAACAGCTTGACAAACTGTATCACACATCATAAACTTAGATACATTAACACTGGAAACAATGTCACATGTGATCAATTTAATTATACAACTCAGCACACAGTATCACGCAGGATTAGCAGAGAGTATCACACATGGTAGGCTTAGATACACAACCCAGCCGACAGTATCACACATAACAGGTTTAGATGCCCTGGTAGGCCAGGGTCAGATACATGGCTCAGCAGGACTGTATCACACATGATTAGATTAGATACAACATTTCATTTAGATACTTTCTGCTGCTCATGTATGACTTATAGGTAAATTAGGAATACACAGCTCAGCAGTCAGTAATCACACAGGATGGATAGATACACATCTCAGCATACAATATCACACAGGATAGGGATTAGATACACAGCTCAGCGAGAGAGTATCACACATGGTAGATACAGTACACAGCTAGCAGACTTTATCAAACAGGATAGGATTAGATACACAGCATCACAGACAGTTCACACATGGTAGGATTAGATACACGATCAGCAGACAGTATCACACATGATATGATAGATACCGGCTCAGCAGACAGTATCACACAGGAATAGGATTAGATACACAGCTCAGCAGACAGTATCACACAGGATAGGATTAGATCCACCAGCTCAGCAGTATCCACAGGATAGATTAGATAACAGCTCCAGCACCGTATCACACAGGATGGATTAGATACATAGCTCACAGACAGTATCACACAGGATAGGATTAGATACACAGCTCAGCCGGCAGTATCACACAGGATATGGATTATGGATACACAGCTCAGCAGACAGTATCACACGGAGTAGGATTAGATACACAGCTCACAGACAGCATCACACAGGATGAATGAATACACAGCTGCAGCACCGTGATCACACAGGACTAGGATGAGATCCACAGCTCAGCAGACAGTATCCACACTGATAGGATTATATACAACATTAATCGCATTCAACAGTTCATACACCATCGGCATACACAGATGAATTGATACGCAGCTCAGGCAGGTACGTATCACACGGACAGGATTAGTAACCACGCAGCAGACAGTTATCCACCAGGACAGGATTCAGATACACAGCTCAGCCGACAGTATCAAACAGGATAGGATAATACACAGCTCAGCAGACAGTATCACACAGTATGGATGAGATACACCAGCCAGCAGACAGTATCACACAGGATATGATTAGATACAACCTTTAATCTCATTTCATACAAATTGGGGATACACCACTCCGCGGCAGACATATCACTTATGATAGATTAGATACGCAGCTCAGGAGTACAGTTCACACAGGATAGGATTAGATACCAGCTCAGGATACAGTCATCACACAGGATAGGATTAGATACGCAGCTCAGGTGACAGTATCACACAGTATGGGATTAGATACACAGCTTGTCTCATAAAACATGTACATCATAATCCTTAGATACAAACTCTGCAGACTCACATTGTCCACAGAAGAGATTAACGCTGAGATATGTAGACCGTATCATTAAGATACTTTTTGCTGAGGTCTGTGTATCACCACATTATAGGCTTAGAATACGCAGCTCATCAGTCAGCACCCGTTGGATCAATTTGCAGGACTGAGATCCCTCGTATCTCATGACACTGTGAGCTTATAGACTGTGAATTAAAGGGGCGGCGCTCCGGTAACAATCCCTATGAGTGTAATGATGTCTGGTCAGGTCTATATTTGGCGCCACATCCGCCATGTTCTGCCCCCGTGATACACCCGGTGACCGCGCTCCTCGCTTTCCATTTCCTCACCTGTTTGCTGACTATAACACTATATCTGGCAGCGGCTATAAAATCTCCATTCTCTGCACGGATGTTTATGCATTTGGACTCCAACGCCCCCATAAAGAGGAGAGAATTTGGTGATCTTTTTATGGCTCTGGACCCATCCCTGACCATAAAGCGAGCGGTTGCTATAGTTTTCTAGGAAAGTCATTTGTGACCAGGGGAAAACTCGTAAACTCAATGGAGGGAAATAGATTTCCTCGCCGCCGGCTCGCAGCCACATTATACAATGTAACACCTGGAAACAATTTTATAGACATCTGCAACAGGTGTAATGGGTGGCCCCCGGCTCCCGATGGGCCCCCTCCGATGCCCTCCATATGTATCAGCCTCCCTGGTGATGGAGGGCAGTTAGGCTACATTCACACTGCCGTTCCCCATCGTACCGTAACACAGCGGGCACAGGGCAGTGCCGGGGGAGAGGAGGAGGGGGAGAGTACTGCTCACCCCCGCCCCACCCCATAGCGATATATGGCGCACGGCGCTGTACTCCGACATGTCCTATCTTTGTACAAGGTACGGAGCAGTAAGGGGCTGCACGTGTGCTGCACCGTACCGCTCCCGTTGGGCGCCGTGAGTTCATTGCGATCTATGGGGGACGTATATTGGCTGTATATACGTCCCCCATACGTCCGTGTGAATATAGTCTTAGGTAGTGTCACTGTTCTCTTCGGTCACACAGCACTGAAGCCGGTCATGTCAGAATCCTTGGTGTCCTGTGATTTTGGGCCGTGACATCTCCAGTGGTCCTGGATAGTGAAGGGGTTTATCAGTATCCATGTTGCTATAGAATAATGGAGGGGTTAATTTAGGTATAGCAAGTGGTCTAGGTCACAGAGAGGTTAATCCTAATATCTCTGGTGGTCTAGGGCAGGGGGCTGATTCTAATGTACTGTATATGACTGCGGATAAAGCAAATTGTTGTAACCGAGGACTTGGAAAACCCCCCCTGCGGTACCTCCAAATAAAATTGTGAAACTTTATTTAGATGTCCAATATAATGACATGGTACATGAGGATCTACACATAACGGGGGAGATTTATCAGTTCTGCTCTACGAGACTTATGATAAATCTCCCCCATTGAAAGAATCATCCTACGCGTTTCGGACGATGTCCTTACTTGGACTTGGTTCTGATTCTGCGTGGCAGCATTTAAACCCAAAAACCCGTATCCTGAGCACCTGAAACTATCAGCTACAAAGTCTTTCTCCAGCTCATTGATCCCATTCATTGGAGAGATCATAATTATTCAATCTTTGGGGGTCCACACATCAGCTGATTAGATCTCCCTTCCAGCAGCGGAACCAGCACATGAAATGGAGGTGCAAGACCAGTCACTTTTATGTGTGGTGCCAGGCAGGATAACAGCCGCACAACGTCTACTGACCCCTATAGTTCATCAATGGCCACACGCTAGAAACTCCCTTTTATGGTCCCTGGAGGGCAATGCTACCTAATTGTGTACCAAACCTGCCCACGCTTTAGGAAATGCCCCTCATGCAGCAGAAAGGTAAACACTGATCATTCAGATTCCTCCATCCTGCACAGAAAACTGTACAGCTGCACAGTTCTCTCTATCCCATCCCTGCATTACTGAGGATAGAGAAATTCAGGAGAACATTGCTCTATCATAAAAGGATTGCACAAGGAGCACGCACGGGGCAGAGCTTCCCTGAATGAGGAGGCTTCTAAGCTACCAGACCACTTGGTTTAGGAGGAGAGGCTTATAGTATGACACAGGCCACCAGGGCTCATGAAGAGAGCGTGGTACCATTGATGGGATGTGTTGGTGGGAGCGCCTGTTCTTCTTCACAAAAGCATCTTAAATAATGTACTGCCTGGCTGAAACATATTATGCATAATAATATAATAAGATATAATTGTTATAAATGGATACAATGGGGCACATTTACTAAGAACAGTGCAGTGTGTACTATGTGCAGTTGCCTGTGTAGTGTGCAGGGGGCGCCAGATTCAGTACTTGAATCTGGCGCCCCCTGCACTGCTCTGACAGAGTGCACCACTTTTTTTTGGTGCTCCTTTAACATGGCTCAGGCGACACACTTCTTTTGGACACTGCATGATAAATGTGGCGCACGGTCGGACTGAGCACCGGAACGCCCATTTCAGTGACAAAATTTGCATCGTGTGAAGAACAGTGCAGCCGCGACACAAAAGGGTCTTGTGCAACACAAATGTGGCCCGGACACTTTTTAAACACACGTGGAAGCAGTTTGCACTAAAAAGAAAGTGCAAAGTCCGACAGAAAACTGGTGCTCGGCCCTTAGTAAAGGTGCCCCAATGTATCCAAAAATAGTCTTCTATGAGATTCCACCATTGCATATTGATTGACTCCTTCTCCTGTATCTTCTTCCCTTCAGCATGTGCATCGGGGTCCATCTCCATTGTTGTCACCTCATTCACGACCCAGGACAATGTTCCCAAACCATCAGTTGAGGACATGTCGTTGTAACTGACTATATAAGGGATGGAGTTGGAAAATCCTCAGAATTTTTCAGATCTTGAAACCCAAGAAAAGGAAGAAAAGTTGATCATCCTTCTGTCCAGCCCTCTCTCAGCCTTCATCATCCTCTCCAACCTCTTCATCATCATTGGAATCCTCTTCAATAAGAGGTTACACAACACGCCCAACTTCTTCTTCCTCAGTCTATTGTTTGCTGACTTTTTCACCGGGGTTCTCCTGCCCTGTATACCTCGAATGAAATTTAACAAGGACCTTGGATACTATGGGTGTTTTTTTGCCTTTATATCTCCCAACTTCTTTTTCCTCTCTTTCTTGGCCAACCTGTTGATGGTGCACTATGAGAAGTATGTGTGCATCATCTATCCATTGCACTACCGGGATAGTTGGGTTCATCGCTGTGTCCCGTTCTCCTTGTTCTTGGTGTGGACTTTGCCGCTGGTGTTTTCCTGCCTTCCGTTGTTGGGATGGAATAATTGGAGAAGTAACCTCACTTGTTCCTATAAGCAGGTGTTCCCCAATTCCTACATATACCTGGAGACCTATGGGGTGGTCATCCCGTCCATCTTGGCCATGAGCTTCATCACCATAAAACTGCTAACCGTGGCCAGGAAGCAATTGAAAGAAATCAAGAAGCTCCACCGATCCGTGCAGCGAGAGGTGGTGACAGAGGCGGAGCGCCAAATGGACCTGAGATACGCCAAATGTATCGCTGTTTTCTCTTTGACCTTCCTCATCTGCTGGGTCCCTTACATTGCTCTTCTTCAGGTCTCGGTGCTGGTCATGGAGAATTACGAAATCAGTTTATGGATTGTCCTGACGCTGACGTGTGTGGGGAGCGGTAGTGCCGCCGTTATCCCGGTTATTTTGGGATTAAGCCACCGGCAGTACATCGAACTGTGGAGTAACCTGTGCAAAAAGTATTGCCAGTCCTGCGGCAAACCCAGAGGAACCACAACCAGTCAGCACATTAACATGGAGAGCAAAGAGGAGACCCTGGAAGATGAACTGACTGCTGTAAAGTGATGATATGAAGCCATCCAAGATATGGCAGCCGGGTCTAGATTCTGGCAAAGCTCCATTTAAGTTTGTGGTGCTGGAGGTGGCACCGGTGGTTGATGTTAACCCTAAATATGCCAACATTAACTTATTAACAGGACAGTGGAGAATTGTAGGATTATTCCATATTTTGTTATCCTCTCAACCTTTGCTGGTTTCTGGAGGCATTGGCACTGGCACCTTACCCTGTATGCCCGACATGGAGCAGTTAAAGGGATTAACTAATGGGTCTCTATGTATAGACAGACGGGGTCTCAGCAGAATAATAAATGGATCATCTCACTTCTGTAGATGTGACTAACTCAGAGTCTGGAGCTCACACTGCTGTTCCCTGTGCTCTCTGCATAAAGTGTTAGGCATTGTCCCTGGAGAGATGTGTAATCAGACCTCACACTGCTGTGTTCTGTGCTCTCTGCAGCCAGTGTTATGTACTGTCCCTGGAGAGATGTGTAATCAGACCTCACACTGCTGTGCTCTGTGCTCTCTGCAGCCAGTGTTATGTATTGTCCCCTGAGAGATGTGTAATCAGACCTCACACTGCTGTGCTCTGTGCTCTCTGCAGCCAGTGTTATGTATTGTCCCTGTA
>WNYA01000563.1:114505-141222 GCA_019512145.1 Engystomops pustulosus
GCAAGGATTTATAGTAGTTATAATTCTTGTACATAGGGGGCAGTAATTATAGTAGTTATATTCCTGATACATAGGGGCAGTAATTATAGCATGTATATTCTGTACATAGGGGGCATATTATAGTAGTTATATTCCTGTCCATAGGGGGCAAAGTCAATAATAGTGTTATATTCTTGTACATAGGGCAAGTATTATAGTAGTGATATTCTTGTACAAGGGGGCAGTATTATAGTAGTTATATGCTTGTACATAGGGGGCAGTATTATAGTAGTTATATCCCTTTACATAGGGGCATATTATAGTATTATATTCTTGTACATATGGGGCAGTATTATAGTAGTATATTCCTTACATCAGGGGCAGTAGTAGAGTAGGTGATATTCCTGACATAGAAGGCGTATTATAGTAGTTATATTCTTGTACATAGGGGGCAGTATTATAGTAGTTATATTCTTGTACATGGGGGCCGTATTATAGTAGTTTATATCCTGTACATAGGGGGGCAGTATTATAGTATATATTCTTGTAATAGGGGGCAGATATAGTAGTTATATTCCTGTACCTAGGGGGCAGTATTATAGTAGTTATATCTGTAACATATGGGCAGTATTATAAGAGTTTATTCCTGTACATAGGGGCATATTATATAAGTTATATTCTTCTAACATAGGGGCAGTAATTATCGTATTATATTTCTGTACATAGGGGGCAGTAATTATAGTAGTATATTCCTGTCCTAGGTGGCAGTATTATATTATTATAATCCCTTTACATATGGGGCAGTATTATGTATTATTCCCTGTCATAGGGGGGCATATTATAGTAGTTATATGCCGGTACATAGGGGGCGTATTATCGTAGTTATATTCTTGTACATAGGGGCAGTATATAGTATTAATATTCCGGTACATAGGGGGCAGTATTATAGTAGTTATATTCTTGTACATCGGGGGCAGTATTATAGTATTTAAATCCTGTACATAGGGGCAGTCATTAATGTAGTTGATTCCCTGTACTAGGGGGCAGTATATAGTAGTTATATTCTTGTCCATATGGGGCAGTATTTAGTAGTATAATATTCTTGTACATAGGGAGCATATTAAGTATTATATTCCTGTAATAGGGGGCAGTATTATAGTATTATATTCTTGTCCATCGGGGAGCATAATTATAGTAGTTCCCCTATGTACAGGAATATAACTACTATAATACTGCCCCCTATGTACAAGAATATAACTACTATAATACTGCCTCCTAGAGGTGAGGTTGTGTGCTAGTTGAGCTCCTGATCTCTCTGGATGTCTGGAGCTAGCCCAGGGCGGGGCCACCCTGGGTGGGGAAGCTCCCCATGCAAGGCCCAGGCTTCTAGGCCTAATCTGGTGAATACTACTCAGCCAGTGCAAGCAACCAATGTGATTTCAAAAGACTCCGTGAAAGGAACAAATGTGAACAGTCCCAGTTTTACAAAGAAATTTGATGTGGAAAAACCAGCAGTTTCAGGTGAGAACTTGGTGAAACAACCTGCAAGTATGATTGTAGTACCTGTGAGTAAAGCTAAAGTGCCTGAAAGTCCAAAAGCAAGGAACATGCAGAGTGTGCAGCAGCCTCCATCCCAGGCCTCAGGTGGACAATCCACCTCCACCCCGGGCAGGCAGAGGAGGACATCGCTGGAGAGACAGACCATCCAGGAGAACCTGAAGCAGCGAGTGATGTTACCAGCTGAGCGCACCAGGTCTGGGGGCCTGCAGGCTGGGAAGGAGATGCAAGGCGGCCATGAGGAAAGACCCAAAGGTGCTACTGATGTTGTATCTGCAAGACCTCTGGGACCCAGTCACCCAGCAAGAGATTGTGACCCACGAGCAGTAACAGCAGCTTCCAAACACCAGAAGTCACAGGACTTTGCACCAAAGTCACAGGGTCTGTTACCAGGAAAGAGTGGTGGTGCGGCTACAGGATCCAGGCCTGCAACCAAGTCAGAACAACTCCAAAGCAGCAAACTGCAGCCCCCAGAGCCATCACCGGAGCTCCAGCCCCCAGAGCCATCACCGGAGCTCCAGCTGTCCGCTCAGATCCCAGCACTGGTGAGGAAGATGGACGCTTTACAAAAACAAAAGCTGTACCTGCAAAAACAAATAGACTGTACATATATGCTAAAGACAGCAAACCCGGGGAAGCAGAACCTGCTGGATAACAAGCTGGACTCCCTGGCCAAACAGCTCTCTGACATTGTGAGGGAGATGGAGTCTGTTATTGACCAAATGGGACCAGTTGGAGAGACCTACAGGAACCAGCAGAGGTTTGACAAGATATCTGCGTCAACATCCAGGTCTGAGACCCAGCAGTCCCATGTAAGGCCAGTACTGCAGCCGGCAACTCTTCTTTTTGAGGAGGGAGAAGTATACAAAAGAAGATATCAACACGGTGAGGTACTACAAGACCCAGCAACCCTTGATGAGGCACCACAAGTCCCAGCAACCCTTGGTGAGGCACCACAAGTCCCAGCAGTAAGCAGACCTGATGACAGCAGTGAAGTTGTGCAAACACCACAAGGCAAACTGCAGGAGGACTCAGGACTCGCACCTGAAGGTAACACCATGGCACCTCAGGGTGTTTCTCCACAGGACTTTGCTGTGCAGGATGTTTCTGGGGAGGACATTCAGGACTGTGATGTGCAAGGGGTTAATGCTGATGCTAATGATGCTGCTGATGTGCCTAATATTGTGGTTGGTGTTTCTGATATGTCTGATGTTTCTGTGCATAATAATGTCCCAGCTGAGGAGTCATCTCCAGTGCAGTCTATGGCAGCTAATGACGCAGATAGCACTGATGTTGTTGTGGAGGGTGAGGGACAATCTACAGCTGAGGAATTCCCCCCACTAGTCACACCACAGGCAGCAGAGCCCCATGGTCCGGGTGGTCACCAAGGCCCTAGTGCAGATGGTCCACAGCCCACACAACCCCCACAGCAGGACAGGGGTCAGTCATCAGGGAATGCGTGGAGTCGGGGTTCCCCATTTTTCTCCTCCAGCACCCATTATAGGCTTAGATACACAAACACAGCGACAGTATCACACATAAGGTTTAGATGCCCTGGTAGGCCGCAGGGGTCAGATACATGGCTCAGCAGGACTGTATCACACATGATTAGATTAGATACAACATTTCATTTAGATACTTTCTGCTGCTCAGTGTATGACTTATGATAAGATTAGATACACAGCTCAGCAGTCAGTATCACACAGGATAGGATGAGATACACAGCTCAGCAGACAATATCACACAGGATAGGATTAGATACACAACTCATGAGAGAGTATCACACATTGTTGAGGATAAATAACGCTCGCAGACTGTATCAAAAAGGATAGGATTAGATACAAAGATCAGCCGACAGTATCGACACATGGTAGGATAGATACACCGATCAGCGACCCGTATCACACAGATTAGATTAGATACGCAAGCTCAGCAGACAGTATCACACAGGGTTGATAGGATTAGATACACAGCTCAGCAGAGACAGTATCCACAGGATGGATGAAGTACACAGCTCCCGCGCTATCACACAGGATAGGATTGATACACAAGCTCAGCAGACCGTATCACACAGGATAGGCTCGATACATAGCTCACAGACAGTATCACACAGGATAGGAATTTAGATTACCAGCTCAGCAGGCAGTACTCACACAGGATAGGAGTAAGATACACAGCTCGCAGACAGTAATTTCCCCCGACAGGATAGGATAGATACACAAGCTCAGCAGACAGCATCCACACAGGATAGGATGAGATACACAGTTAAGGCAGCCGTTCACACAGGATAGGAGAGAACACAGTCAGCAGACAGTATCCACCAGGATCGGATGAGAACAACATTTAATTCATTTCAAACAAGATTGGATACACCA
Source organism: Engystomops pustulosus (assembly GCA_019512145.1). Taxonomy (NCBI): domain Eukaryota; kingdom Metazoa; phylum Chordata; class Amphibia; order Anura; family Leptodactylidae; genus Engystomops; species Engystomops pustulosus. Next base: position 118,417 of record WNYA01000563.1, read on the forward strand.
CTCGCAGACAGTATCACTTATGAAGAAGTAGATACGCAGTCAGGAGACAGTATACACAGGACCGGATATTAGATAAACACAGATCAGCAGACATATCACACAGGGCCATGATTAGATACACAGCTCAGCCGCCAGTATCAAACAGGATAGATAGATACACAGATCAGCAGACAGTTACAAACAGGAAGGATGAGATACAAAGCTCAAGAAGACAGTATCACACAGTGATAGATAGTACAACATTATTCATTCAAACAAGATTGGAACACCACCGGCAGACAGTATCCCTTATGATAGAATTAGATACGCAGCTTCAGAGAAAGTATCCACACAGGATGGATAGATGACGCAGCTCAGGAGACAGTATCACACAGGATAGGATTAGATACGCAAGATCAGGAGACAGTATCACACAGGAGGGATTAGATACACAGCTTGGCTCATTAAAACATTTACATCATAATCGTAGATACAACTCTTGCAGCTCACATTGCCACAGGAAGAGATTAAACGCGGTTTTTGTAGATATTGTAGACCGTATCATTTAGAGACTTTTTGCGAGCGGTGCTATCACACATTATAGGCTTAGATAAGCAGCTCATCAGTCAGGCACGCTTTGGATCAATTGCAGGATGAGATCCCTTGTTCTCTCATGGACACTGTGAGCTTATGACTGTGAATTAAAGGGGCGGCGCTCCGGTAACAATCCCTATGAGTGTATGTGTATGGTCAGGTCTTATTTGGCGCCACATCCGCCATGTTCTGCCCCGTGATACACCCGGTGACGCGCTCTCGCTTCCATTCCTCACCTGTTTGTGACTAAGAAAACTATATTCTGGCAGCCGGCTATAAAATCTCCATTCTATGCACGGAGTTATGCATTTGGACTCCAACCCCCATAAAGAGGAGAGAATGGTGATCTTTTTATGGCTCTGGACAATCCCTGACCATAAAGCGGCGGTTGGTTGCTATAGTTTTCTATGAAAGTCATTTGTGACCAGGGAAAACTAGTAAACTCAATGGAGGAAAATAGATTCCTCGCCGCCGGCCGAAGCCAATTATACAATGAACACCTGGAAACCGCTGCACGGTTATAGAGACATCTGCAACAGTGTAATGGGTGTTTGGCCCCGGGGGCCACGATGGGCCCCCTCGATTGCCCTCAAATATGGTATCAGCCTCCCCCTGGTCGGCATGCAAGCTAGTCTACATTTCACAACTGCCTTGCCCATTGTACCGTTTAATCAAACGGGCACAGGGCAGTGACGGGGGAGAGGAGGAGGGGAGAGTACTGCATCACCCCCGCCCCACTACCATAGGGATATATGGCGCACGGCGCTTTAACTCCGTCAAACAATAGGACATGTCCTATATCTTTGTACAAGGTACGAGCAGTAAGGGCTGGCACGTGTGCTGCACCGTTATACCGCTCCCAGTTGGGCGCCGTGAGTTCATTGCGATCTATGGGCGGGACGTTATTGGAATGATATACGTCCCCATACGTCCGTGTGACATAGTTAGGTAGTGGTAGGTTACTGTTCTCTTCTTTCACACAGCATGAAGCCGTTTCATGTAGAATCCTGTGTCCGTGAGATTTGGGCCGTGCATCCCAGTGGTACTGGATAGTGAATGGGTTTATCAGTAACATGTGATAAGGATAATGGAGGGGGTTAAGTAGGTATAGCAGTGTCTAGGTCACAGAGAGGTTATCTATCTTCGGGTGGTCTAGGGCAGGGGGCTGATCTAATGTACGGGATATGATGCGGATAAATATAAAGCAAATTGTTGTAAACCGAGGACTTGGAAAAAAAACCCCCCTTCGGTAACTCCGAAAAAAATTGTTGAAAACTTTATTTAGATGTCCAATAGAATGATATGGTACATGAGGATCTCAAATAAACGGGGGAGATTTATCCGTCTGCTCTACGATGACTATAAAAATCTCCCCAGAAGATCTCCTAACGCGTTTCGGACGATTCTTACTGTCGGACTTGTTCTGATTCGACGTGGCACATTTTAAAACCAAAAACCCGATCTGAGAACTTGAAACTGATCGCTACAAAGTCTGTCTCCAGCTCATTGGCCCATTCATTGGAGAGATCATAATATTCAAATCTTTGGGGTCCACACAACTGATTAGTCCCTTCCAGCAGCGGGGAACCAGCACTGAGACTGACTTTTATGGTGGTGCCGCCAGATAAACCAGCCGGCACAAACGTCTATGACCCCTATAGTTCATCAATGGCCACACGCTAGAAACCCCTTTATTGTCCCTGGAGGGCAAGCTACCTAATTGTGTACCAACCTGCCCACGCTTGGAAATGTCCCTATCAGCAGAAAGGGTAACCTGATCATTCCAGATTCACGCCAGCCTGCACAGAAAACTGCCACAGCTGCACAGTTCACTCTTATCCCATCCCTCATACTGAGGATTATAGACAATTCAAGAGAACATTGCTCTATCATAAAGGGATGGACACAGAGCACGCACGGGCAGAGACTTCCCTGTAATGAAGGCTTCTAAGTTACCGACCACTTTGTTTAGTGATAGGCTTAAGTATGACCGCAACCAGGCTAATAGAAGGTGGTACCATGAGTGAGTTTGGTGGGAGCGCCATGTTCGTTCTTCTGAGAACATTATATGCATAATATATAATAAGATATAACTTGTTATAAATGGTCAGATGGGGCACATTACAAGACCAGGCCTGGTCTATGTGCAGTATGCCCTGTGGAGTGTGCAGGGGGCCCAGATCGAGTACTTATCTGCGCCCCTCACTGCTCTGACAGATGTCAACCACATTTTTTTTGGGCTTCCTTTAAACTGCTCGAGCGACCCAATTCTTTTGGACCACTGCATGATAAATGTGGCGCACGCTTCCGGACTGAGCACCGGTAACGCCCATTTTCAGTGACAAAATTTGGCACCGTGTGAAGAACAGTGCAGTCCGCCGACACAAAGGTCTGTGATAACACACAATTTGCACCCGGACACTTTTTAAACACACTGCAACTAGTTTGCACTACAAAAGAACAGTGCAAAGTCCCAGCCATCAACTGTGACTTCGCCCTTAGTAAAGGTGCCCAATGATCCAAAAATAGTCTTCTATGAGTATTCCACCATTTGCTATTATTGACTTGATCCTTCTCCTGTTCTTCTTCTTCCTTCCAGCATGTGCATCGGTTCCACTCCATTGTTGTCACCTCATTCACGACCCAGGACAAGTTTCCCAAACCATCATTAAGTGAAGTCGTGTCTATACACTATATACAGGGATGTAGTTTGGAAATCCTCAGAATTGTTTCAGATCTGAAACAAAAAAGAAGAGAAGTTGATCATCCTTCTGTCCAGCCTCTTCAGCCTTCATCATCCTTCTCAACCTCTTCATCATCATTGGGGAATCCCTCATTATAGAGGTATACACAACACGCCCAACTTATCTTCTCTTCCTCAAGTCTATTGTTGTTCGCTTTCCTTCAACACGGGGTTCGCCTGCCCGTATACTCGAATGAATTAACAAGACCTGGCTACTATGGGTGTTTTTTTGCCTTTATATCTCCAAACTTCGTTTTCTCCTCTCTCTTTCTGGCCCAACCTGTTGATGGTGCACTATTGAGAAGATTGTGGCATCATCATCCATTGCATACACGGATAGTGGGTTCATCGCTGTGTCACGTTATCCTTGTTCTTTGTGTGACTTCGCTGGTTTCTTCCCGGTTTTCCTGTTTGTTTGGATGGAATAATGGAGAATAAACCTCACTTGTTCCTAAAGGCAGTGTTCCCCAATTCCAACAGATACCTGGAGGTACCTAGGGTGGTCATCCCGTCCATCTTGGCCATAGCTTACATCACCATAAAACTGCTAACTGTGGCAACAAGGGAAGATCGCATTGAAAAGAATCAAAGAAGCTCCACCCGATCCGTGCAGCGAGGAGCAAAGTGGTGACAGAGCGGAGCGCAAATGGACCTGAGGATATACGGCCAAATTTATCGCTGTTTTCTCTTTGACCTTCCTCACTGCTGGGTCCCTTACATTGCTCTTTCAGTCCGGTTGCTGGTCATGGAAGACTAACGAATCAGTTTATGGATTGTCCCTGACCTCTGACGTGTGTGGGAGGCGTAGTTGTGCCGGCCGTTATCCCCCGGTTTTTTGGGATGGATAGCAACCGGCAGTACATCGAACTGTGGAGTAACCTGTGAAAAGTATGCCAGTCCTGCCGCAACCCAGAGGAACCCCAACCAGTCAGCACATTAACATGGATAGCCAAGAGAGAACCTGTGAAGATGAAACTGACTGCGTTTAAAAGTGAATGATATGGAAGCCATTCCAAGATTATGGCACGGGTCTCAGATTCTGGCACAAGCTCCATTAAGTTTTGTGTGGAGGGTGGCAACCGGTGGTTGATGTTAACCCTAAATATGCCAACATAACTTATTAAGAGGACAGTGGAGAATGTAGGATTATTCCATATTGTTATCCTCTCCAACTTTGCTGGTTCTGGAGGCATTGGCATCTGGGCACCTTACCCTGTATGCCCCGAACATGGAGCGTTAAAGGGATTAACTATGGGTTTCCTATGTATGACAGACGGGGCTCACGAATAAATAATAAATGATCCTCTCATTCTGTAGATGGGACTACTCAGAGTCTGGAGCTCACACTGCTGTCTCCTTGTGCTTTGCGAAAGTGTTAGGCATTGTCCCTGGAGAGAGAGATGTGTAATCATTACTCACACTGCTGTGCTCTGTGCCTCTCTGCACCAGTGTTATGTACTGGCTCCCTGAGAGATTGTAAAGACCTCACACCTGCTGTGCTACTCTGCAGGCCATGTTTATGTATTGCCGAGAGTATGTGTAATCAACCTCACAGGCTCTGTGCTCTGTGCTCTTCTGCAGCCAGTGTTAGTATTGTACCTGGAGAGATGTGTAATCAGACCTCACACTGCTGTGGCTCTGTGCTCTCTGCAGCCAGAGTGTATGTCTGTCCCTGAGATGAGTGAATAAGACCTCATCACTGCTTGGCTCTGTGCTCTCTGCAAGCCAGTGTTAGGCATTGTCCCTGGAGAGATGGGAATGCAGCCACCACACTCGGCTTTTGCTCTTTGCTCTCTGCAGCCAGTGTTATGTATATGTCCTGAGAGAGGTAATCCAGAGACCTCACACTTCTTTGCTCTGTGCTCTCTGCGGCCAGTGTTAGGCATTGTCCCTGGAGAGATGCTGAATAAGACCTCACATGCTGGTCTGTGCTCTCTGCAGCTCAGGTTATTTTATCCACTGAGAGTGTTGTGAATGCAGACCATCACACTGCTGTGCTTGTGCTTCTGCAGCCAGTGTTATGTATTGCCCTGGAGAGGGATGTGTGAATCAGACCTCACCCTGTTTGTGCTCTGTGCTCTTGCACCAGATGTTAGCATTGTTCCTTGAGAGATGTGTAATCAGACCTCACACTGCTGTGCTTGGTCTATCTCCAGCGCCAGTGTAGGCATGTGTCCCTGGAGAGAATGTTGTAATCAACCTTTGTGTATGTTATAAAAGCGCAGTGACTCGGCGATTACGGTTTATATTTTCATTCTGCTCAACTCAATGGGGATTTCCTCACACTGCTGTTCTACTTAGCTCTGCAAAATCTGCTCCACAGCCCACTCTGTGACCTGGAGTATAAACCAGAGAAACCTGCTGAGAGTAGAGGCTCCACTGCTGTTCCAATGCAGAGAGATAAGAGCACAGCAGTGTGAGGCCACCATTAAAGAGTTAAAGGGTTGGTGTACAACACGGACTGCATGCCAAGCATAGCCCACTAAGAGCAATCTCTGTTACAATGTAGTCCTCCGGAGGGGTTACATGCTGTCATTGGTCTCTGATTAGGGGTATTGGTGACCCCAGACCCTCACCTTAGGGTTATACAAATATCTCTAGGGGTCAGATTATTGCATCTAGCAGCTCCTTGTGAGCTTGACCCTGTGCTCCATGTACTGAGCATGTGATGAACTTTTTTTTTTTCCTTCCCTGGAAAAATCATTGCAGTAGATTATCCCATAATGGTCTGGATGCAACTTCCGCTATTTCTTGCAGCTGTGTTCTGCATAGAGAAGATTACAAGGTCTTGCAAAACAACATGATGGCACTCCACCAATGATAACCAACTTTCTGGAGGTGGCAGCGGATCTTCCTATGTCCAGGCAACGTCTGTGTCCTTCTCTTATGTCATAGATGCGGAAAAGTCTGTCTGTAATCAGTTATCTATTCCGTGCCAAACTTCAGTTAGTTACTGTGTTGAGTTTGTGTTTGTTTAGATTATTGTTGTGTACAGAACTGAATGTAAGACACAACGTCATTCCTAATAAATCACTGATTTATAGGTTTTCTCAATATTGAATTTTCTGATTTTTCTGAAAATATATGGAAATATTCTTAGATTAATGTTTAATCAAGACATCTCCGTTTGAGTATGCATTTACCTATACATACATACGCCCCTAGTGTACAGGAATTATATACTATATACTCGCCCCATATTACAAGAATATAAAACTATCATTAAACTGCCCCCTGATGTACAGGAATATAACTACTATAATACTGCCCTCTATGTACAGAATATAACTACTATAATACTGCCCCCATATGTACCTAGGATATAACTACTATAATACTGCCCCCTATGTACAAGAATATAACTACTATAATACTGCTACCTATGTACAGGATATAACTACTATAATACTGCCTCTATGTACAGAGAATAACTACTATAAAATGCCCCCTATGTACAGGAGATAACTTACTATATACTGCCCTCTATGTACAGGGCTCTAACTACTAGAATACTGCCCCCTATGTACAAGAATATAACTACTAATACTGCTACCATGTACAGGAATATAACTACTATAATACTGCTACCTATGTACAGGAATATAACTACTATAATACTGACCCCTAGTACAGATAATACTACTATAATACTGCCCCCTATGTACAGAATATAACTACGATAATACTGCTACCTATGACAGGAATATAACTACTATTATACTGCCCCCTATGTACAGGACTATAACTATATAATACTGCCCCTATGTACAGAATATAACTACTATAATACTGCCCCCTATGTCAACAAGATTATACTACTATAATGACTGCTACAAGTACAGGGATATAACTACTATAATACGACCCTATGTACAAGAGATATAACTACTAATACTGCCCCTATGTACAGAATATAACTACTATAATACTGGCCCCTATGTACAAGAATATAAAACTACATAATACTTCCCCCTATGTACAAGAATATAACTACTATAATACTGCCCCTATGTACAGAATATAACTACTATAATACTGCCCCCTATGTACAGGATATACACTTATAATACTGCTCCATAGTACAAGAATATAACTACTATAATAGCCCCTATGTACAGGAATATAAACTAACTATAATACTGGCCCCCTATGTACAAGATATACTACTATAATACTGCCCCCTCATGTACAAAGATCATAACTACTATAATACTCCTGCCCAACTATGTTACAGGAATATAACTACTCTAATATGCCCTCTATGTAAAGGGATATAACTACTATAATACTGCCCCCTAGTACAGAGATATAACTACTATAACTACTGACCTAATGTACAGGAATATAACTAATAATCACTGCTACCTAGTACAGGAATAAAACTACTATAATACTGCCCCTATGTACAGAATATATAACTACTATAATCCGCCCCCTATGTACAAGAATATTACTACTAAATACTGGCTACCTATGTACAGGAATATAACTACTATAATACGCCCCTATGTACAGGAATATAACTACATAATACTGGCCACTATTAAAGAATATAACTACTATTATCCTGCCCCCTAGGTACAAGATATTACTACTATAATACTGCTAACCTATGTACAGGAATATAATACCTATAATAATACTACCTATGTACAAGAATATAACTACTATAATACTGCCCCTATGTACAGGAATATAATACATCTAATCACGGCCCCTATGTACAAGAATAAACTACTCATAATACTGCCCCCATGTACAAGAATTAACTACTATAATACTGCCCCTATGTACAGAATATAAATCTACTATAATACTGCCCCCCTATGTACAGGAATATTACTACTATAATACGGTGCTACCCTATGTACAGATATCATACTACTATATCTGCCCCTATGTACAGATATGAACTACATAAGTACTGCCCCTATGTAACAAGAATATAACACGTACTATAATACTGCCACCCTATGACAGGAAATTAACTACTATATAATGCTCCCTAAATGTTAAGCTAATATACCTACACTATAATACTGCCCCTATACAACAGATAAACCTACAAATCTAAACTGCCCCCTATGTACAGGAATTATAACGTACTATAATATGCCCCCATGTACAAGAAATATAACTTACTATAATCCTGCCTCCTCGAGGTGCGGTTGTGTGCTAGTTGAGCCCTGATCTCTCTGGGATGTTGGAGCTAGCCCAGGCGGGGCACACCCTGGGTGGGGAAAGCTCCCCAGCAAGGCCCCGGGTCTAGCCTAATCTGGTGAATACTACTCAGCCAGTGCAAGCACCAATGTGATTTTCAAAAGCTTTCCGTGAAGGAACAATGTGAACAGTCCCAGTTTTACACGAAATATTGATGTGGAAAAAACCAAGCAAGTTTCAGGTCGCACAGAACTTGGTTGGAAACACCCTGCAAGTTATTATTGTAGTACCGTGAGTAAAGCTAAATGCCCTGAAAGTCCAAAGCCAAGGAAATGCAGAGTGGTCAGGCAGCTCCATCCCAGGCACTAGGTGGAAATCCACCCACCGCCCGGGCAGGCAAGGAGGACAAATCCCCCGCTGAGAGAGACAGGACAATTCCAGGAGAACTGATCAGCGAGTGATGTTTACCAGTCTTAGCGCACCAGTATCGGGGGCTATGCAGGCTGGGAAGGAGATGACAAGCGGCCTGAGGAAAGACCCAAAGTGCTATGATTTTGTCCGCAAACCTCTGGGACCCAGTCACCCACAAGAGCTTTGGACCCACAGCAGTAACAGCAGCTTCCAACACCAGAAGTCACAGGACTTTGGCACCAAAAGTCACCCGGTCTGTTCCAGGAAAGAGTGGTGTGCGGTGCTACAGGACCAGGCCGGCAACCACGTCAGAACAACTCCAACAGCAGCAAACTGCAGCCCCCAGAGCATCACGGGCTCCAGCGGCACGCTCAGAGTCTCCCAGCACTGGTGAGGACGATGGATGCTTACAAAAAACAAAACATGTGTACCTGCAAAACAATAATTGTACATATATGCTAAGACAGCAAACCCTGGCGAAGCAAACTGCTGGATAACAGCCTGGACCCTGACCCAACAGCTCTCTGACTTGTGAGGGAGATGGAGTCGTTATTGACCAAATGGACCAGTTGGAGAGACCTACATGGAAACCAGCAGAGTTGGAAAGAGTCTGCGTCAACATCAAGGTCTGAGAGCCCACAGTCCTGAACGGCCATTACTGCACCGGCAATTTCTTTTTGGAGGCGGGAGGTATACCAAAGAAGAATATCAACAACGACTGAGGTACTACCAAGACCCAGCAACCCTTGATGAGGCACCCACAAGGTCCCTATGCAACCCTTCGGTGATAGGCACCAACAAGTACCAGCTAGCAGTAAGCAGACCTGATGACAGCAGTGAAGTTGTGCAAACACCACAAGGCAAACTGCAGGAGGACTCAGGACTCGCACCTGAAGGTAACACCATGGCACCTCAGGGTGTTTCTCCACAGGACTTTGCTGTGCAGGATGTTTCTGGGGAGGACATTCAGGACTGTGATGTGCAAGGGGTTAATGCTGATACTAATGATGCTGCTGATGTGCCTAATATTGTGGTTGGTGTTTCTGATATGTCTGATGTTTCTGTGCATAATAATGTCCCAGCTGAGGAGTCATCTCCAGTGCAGTCTATGGCAGCTAATGACGCAGATAGCACTGATGTTGTTGTGGAGGGTGAGGGACAATCTACAGCTGAGGAGTTCCCCCCACTAGTCACACCACAGGCAGCAGTGCCCCATGGTCCGGGTGGTCAGCAGGGCCCTAGTGCAGATGGTCCGCAGCCAACACATCCCCCACAGCAGGACAGGGGTCAGTCATCAGGGAATGCGTGGAGTCGGGGTTCCCCATTTTTCTCCTCCAGCACCCATTACACCGGCCAGGCCTTCAAGAGGAGGAATGTTGTCAGGTTTAGGCACAGAGGGGCGAAGGAGGATCTGCCTGACAGGAGGCATGTGGTCAGGGATATGTTGTGCACCCAGATGGGTTTCCAGCCAGCCGACATCCTGGCCGTAATAAATCTGCCTGATAGACAGGGGTATGACATTAGTTTCAAGCTGATGTCTAATCTGGACCGGTTCTGGGCTCAACAACCCCGCTACAGAGATACTGAGGGATGGAGTAAGTTTAGTTTTATTCCCATCTCCAAACTAGATACTGCAATTGTCACCATCATGTTCTGGAACGAGTCTGTCCCCCCTCAGGATATCATTACCTGGCTTAAGAGACATTGCACCCTCATGTCAGACATGACCAAGACCAGGGATGAGGATGGGATCTGGACCGGGGGGTGGAGGGTCCTGGTTAAATTACATCAGAACCAGAACGTCACCCATCACCTCCCCAATTCCTTCTTTATCGGTAGAGAGAAGGGTGTATGCTTTTATTTTGGTCAGCCCAGGTTATGTTTTAAGTGTGGAAGATCCGGTCATGTGGCGAGTAACTGCACCACAGTGAAGTGCACCCTGTGTGGGGACCTCGGCCATGTGAGCGCCAACTGCAAGACCATCAGGTGCAACCTTTGTGGTCAGATCGGTCACCCCCATAGGGACTGCCCTGATGCCTGGCACAACATCTGTAGGGACCTCCCCGATGAAGACCTGATGGAAGGGGCAGATGTACCAGAGGAGGAGCAGGAGGAGGAGGCCCTATTGTCAGGGTCAGTGTGCACAGTACCAGAGACCCCGGATATTAGTGGTGCTGCCCCGGACCATCCAGGGACAGGTAACACAGAGGGAGACATGGAGGTAGTGGAGCAGCCTGTAGTGCAGCCAGCGCCCGTCTCTTCCCCTGAACTGATACCAACCACAAGGGAAAATAATAGTGTTAAAAAGAGGAAGAAGGATAAAAGCACCAGAAAACCTGAGAGTGCGTGGACCACCGTCCAAAAACCCTCAAAAATGAAAGTGCAGAGTCAGGCTGATGTTACTGTAACCACTAATAGGTACAGCGTACTGTCCGAGTCAGATGGGGAGGAGGAGATAGATCGAGAGCTGCAACGTATGATGGAGGAATATGATGACGACCCAGGGGGAGATCCTCCCACAAAAAGGAAACCGCTTAATGCCGAGTCTCAGTCAGTTTGGGATATGGAAACTTGTAGTCAGGAAAACAACTCTGACTCTGATCTATGATGATGGGGATGGTCTTTCTATTTCTTTTTATGATGGCGCACTTCCATCTTACTGTGGTCACCAGTAATGTGAATAGCATTAGAGCTAGAAGGACCAGGCATGTTGTGTATGATCATCTAAAGTATCTCAAGGCCGATGTGTTCTTCTTACAGGAGACCCGATTAAACACCTTGGGTCTCATACGAGAGGCGGAGAGAGATTGGCAGTCTGGTCCTTCCTTTTGGTCGCTGGCTGTGGAGCCTTATGCCGGAGTCTCCATCTTGTTTAACACCCATGATGTCACCGTCCACAGACTCACCGAGATATCGATGGGACGGTGCCTGCTGCTAGAGGTCACCATCAGAGGTAGAAGACTCCGGCTCATTAACATCTATGGCCCACAGACAGTGACCGAAAGGACTCAGCTTTTTAATGATGTGAAGCCATATCTGTTCACATCTATTCCTGTCATCATGGCTGGGGACTTTAATGCCACCACTACCACCAGGGACAGGAACAGTAGGCCCCTTACCAGGGACTGTAAGGTCCTAAATAGTATTATTCAGCAGGCTGGCCTGTCCGATGTTTTTGTAGAGGGTGGTAGGAGTCCCAAGTTCACTTACACCTGTGCAGGACGCAGCAGCAGGATAGATCTAGCTCTGGTAAGTCCTACTGAAGCCATAAGGGAAAGAAGGGAAAGAACGGTCCCATACTCCGATCACTCAGCTTTATATTTTTGTTTGGGTGCCTCTAAGTATCCTGATGTTGGTAGAGGGCTGTGGAGACTAAATTCTGGTCTGTTAGATGATGATTCTGTCCAAGAATACATTTCCTCTTTCTTTCAGCATCAACTGGACAGAGTAGATTTTTATAATAACATGGCTGACTGGTGGGAGGACGTCAAGGAGGAGATCCGATCCCTCTTGCAGAGACTGTCAATTAAGAAGGGGAGAAGTAAGTACAGCCAGTATCTGAGACTGCGTAAAGAATTGGAGTCACTCTATTCGGCGGGTGGGGATGACCAACAAAGGATTGACCGGCTGAAATCTGAGATAAGGCAGTATCAGTACAGTAGGTACACCTCCCTGGTAGTGGAGAGGGACTATGGCACCCGAGGGGCACCTGATCCATTTGAGAATTGCCGGGAGCGTGTGGAGAAGAAACTGATCGCAGGTCTCACTGACTCCCAGGGTGTGTTACAAGAGTCTCGGGAGGGAATCCTGGGGGTGGTGAGATCGTACTATACTGACTTGTTTCAGAAGAAAGCTTTGGATAAGGAAAAAGTGACCCAATTCTTGGAGGCAACTCCAGGCCCTGATACTAGAGATTTGGATTTTTCTCCTTTGACAGCAGAAATAAAGGTGGAGGAGATAAAAGAGGCCATTGATAAGTTAAATCTGAAGAAGGCACCAGGTCCTGATGGTATTACAGCAGAATTTTATAAGAAGTTCAGAGACCTCTTAGCTCCAATCCTCATGGATGTTTACAGAAATTGTCTAGAAAATCACCTGATGCCTCCATCCATGAGGGTCTCATCGTTAATCCTGCTGTCCAAAGGGAAAGAGCCTACTGACATCAAGAACTGGAGGCCGATCGCCCTCTTGAATGTTGACAGGAAGATTTTGGCAAAAATTCTGTTTTCTAGATTAGTCTGTTTGTCCCCGGCACTGTTGGCAGGCTCTCAGTACGGCACAGTAAGAGGGCGGAACATCTCTGGAGCAGTCCTCTCGATTAGAGAGATGTTTGAGAGATGTAAAGCTCTGAGGTGTGGGAGATATGTTGTAGGTCTGGACCAGGCTAAAGCCTTTGACAGGGTTGACCACGATTATCTATGGGCCACTTTATCAAAGTACGGTATTCCGGGAGAATTTGTGGATTGGCTGAGAACTTTGTATAGAGAGGCGAAGAGCTTTCCTCTGATCAATGGTTGGCAGGGGGACACTTTCGGGGTAGAGGCGGGGGTGCGACAAGGTTGTCCTCTGAGTCCACTGCTGTATGTGTTCGCTATAGATCCGTTCCTGAGATCACTGCAGCGGTGTGATTTTCGGGGGGTGCCGGTCCCCCATTGCTTGCCCCTGGATGTTGTTGCCTACGCGGATGATGTGACTGTGGTGATATCTGAGCCTCATGAGGTGGAGATGTTGTCTGCAGCCATCAGAAGTTACTCAGAGGCCTCCGGGTCTATGGTTAACCTTGAGAAGAGTCAAGCTTTCTGGACATTGGATACTGCTCCTGGCTTTGATCTGCCACAGTTCGCCAAGGCCTCCACCCATATTAAAATCCTTGGGGTTAAATTTGGGAGGGAAGATAATTCCATACTAAATTGGGAAGAGAAGTTGGATACCGGAAATGTAAAGGTTCAGCGATGGAAGAACTGGAGGCTGACCTATAGAGAAAGGGTTACTCTGATGAAGACTTACCTGGTCCCTGTCTTCCTCTACGTCTCTGTTGTCTTTCCTTTGCCAGAATCTTTCTCCGCTAGGCTCTTTAGCCTGTTCTTCCAGCTTTTATGGGGGAACAGGTTGAACCCAGTAAAAAGAGGGATCACCTACCTGCAGAGGAGAGAGGGTGGACTGGATATGTTAAATCCAAGGGTCTTTTTTGACTCCATGTTTCTGAAAGTAAATTTTGGAAGCCTGGACTCAAATAATGGTCTCCTGTGGGTAAGTAGTGTCAGGGACTGGATATTGCCTTCTGCAGAATCTTGGGTGCGAGGCGGCAGTCTCAAGAGGGGCCGATGGACTCCTGGCTTCCTCCCCCAGTATCTGGAGTATGGTCTGAGGTGTTTAAGGAAATGGGGGATAGACAAGTCTTTTATTGAAAGTAAGACCAGGAAAGATCTGTACTCCAGAGTCTGTAGGACTTTCTACTCTCTGCAGCTGGCACTTCCAGACTGTCCAACCACCACCCTAAAGGACAGTTTGAGGTTTATGAATGGTCGGAGGCTGCCCTATAAGTTCTGTGACATTGCCTGGCTCTCATTACAGGGGAAACTGTTTGTCAGGGGAAATCTAAAACCCATCACCTCCCCAACTCATTCTTTATCGGCAGAGAGAAGGGTGTGTGTTTCTACGTTGGTCAGCCCAGGTTATGTTTTAAGTGTGGAAGATCCGGTCATGTGGCGAGTAACTGCACCACAGTGAAGTGCACCCTGTGTGGGGACCTCGGCCATGTGAGCGCCAACTGCAAGACCATCAGGTGCAACCTTTGTGGTCAGATCGGTCACCCCCATAGGGACTGCCCTGATGCCTGGCACAACATCTGTAGGGACCTCCCCGATGAAGACCTGATGGAAGGGGCAGATGTACCAGAGGAGGAGCAGGAGGAGGAGGCCCTATTGTCAGGGTCAGTGTGCACAGTACCAGAGACCCCAGATATTAGTGGTGCTGCCCCGGACCATCCAGGGACAGGTAACACAGAGGGAGACATGGAGGTAGTGGAGCAGCCTGTAGTGCAGCCAGCGCCCGTCTCTTCCCCTGAACTGATACCAACCACAAGGGAAAATAATAGTGTTAAAAAGAGGAAGAAGGATAAAAGCACCAGAAAACCTGAGAGTGCGTGGACCACCGTCCAAAAACCCTCAAAAATGAAAGTGCACAGTCAGGCTGATGTTACTGTAACCACTAATAGGTACAGCGTACTGTCCGAGTCAGATGGGGAGGAGGAGATAGATCGAGAGCTGCAACGTATGATGGAGGAATATGATGACGACCCAGGGGGAGATCCTCCCACAAAAAGGAAACCGCTTAATGCCGAGTCTCAGTCAGTTTGGGATATGGAAACTTGTAGTCAGGAAAACAACTCTGACTCTGACTTATGATGATGGGGATGGTCTTTCTATTTCTTCTCCTGATGGCAGACTTCCATCTTACTGTGGTCACCAGCAATGTGAATAGTATTAGGGCTAGAAGGACCAGACATGTTGTGTATGATCATCTAAAGTATCTCAAGGCCGATGTGTTCTTCTTACAGGAGACCCGATTAAACACCTTGGGTCTCATACGAGAGGCGGAGAGAGATTGGCAGTCTGGTCCGTCCTTTTGGTCGCTGGCTGTGGAGCCTTATGCCGGAGTCTCCATCTTGTTTAACACCCATGATGTCACCGTCCACAGACTCACCGAGATATCGATGGGACGGTGCCTGCTGCTAGAGGTCACCATCAGAGGTAGAAGACTCCGGCTCATTAACATCTATGGCCCACAGACAGTGACCGAAAGGACTCAGCTTTTTAATGATGTAAAGCCTTATCTGTTCACATCAATTCCTGTCATCATGGCTGGGGACTTTAATGCCACCACTACCACCAGGGACAGGAACAGTAGGCCCCTTACCAGGGACTGTAAAGTCCTAAATAGTATTATTCAGCAGGCTGGCCTGTCCGATGTTTTTGTAGAGGGTGGTAGGAGTCCCAAGTTCACCTACACCTGTGCAGGACGCAGCAGCAGGATAGATCTAGCTCTGGTAAGTCCTACTGAAGCCATTGGAGAAAGAAGGGAAAGAACGGTCCCATACTCCGATCACTCAGCTTTATATTTTTGTTTGGGTGCCTCTAAGTATCCTGATGTTGGTAGAGGGCTGTGGAGACTAAATTCTAGTCTGTTAGATGACGATTCTGTCCAAGAATACATTTCCTCTTTCTTTCAGCATCAACTGGACAGAGTAGATTTTTATAATAACATGGCCGACTGGTGGGAGGACGTCAAGGAGGAGATCCAATCCCTCTTGCAGAGACTGTCAATTAAGAAGGGGAGAAGTAAGTACAGCCAGTATCTGAGACTGCGTAAAGAATTGGAGTCACTCTATTCGGCGGGTGGGGATGACCAACAAAGGATTGACCGGCTGAAATCTGAGATAAGGCAGTATCAGTACAGTAGGTACAGCTCCCTGGTAGTGGAGAGGGACTATGGCACCCGAGGGGCACCTGATCCATTTGAGAATTGCCGGGAGCGTGTGGAGAAGAAACTGATCGCAGGTCTCACTGACTCCCAGGGTGTGTTACAAGAGTCTCGGGAGGGAATCCTGGGGGTGGTGAGATCGTACTATACTGACTTGTTTCAGAAGAAAGCTTTGGATAAGGAAAAAGTGACCCAATTCTTGGAGGCAACTCCAGGCCCTGACACTAGAGATTTGGATTTTTCTCCTTTGACAGCAGAAATAACGGTGGAGGAGATAAAAGAGGCCATTGATAAGTTAAATCTGAAGAAGGCACCAGGTCCTGATGGTATTACAGCAGAATTCTATAAGAAGTTCAGAGACCTCTTAGCCCCGATCCTTGTGGATGTTTACAGAAATTGTCTAGAAAATCACCTGATGCCTCCATCCATGAGGGTCTCATCGTTAATCCTGCTGTCCAAAGGGAAAGAGCCTACTGACATCAAGAACTGGAGGCCGATCGCCCTCTTGAATGTTGACAGGAAGATTTTGGCAAAAATTCTGTTTTCTAGATTAGTCTGTTTGTCCCCGGCACTGTTGGCAGGCTCTCAGTACGGCACAGTAAGAGGGCGGAACATCTCTGGAGCAGTCATCTCGATAAGGGAGATGTTTGAGAGATGTAAAGCTCTGAGGTGTGGGAGATATGTTGTAGGTCTGGACCAGGCTAAAGCCTTTGACAGGGTTGACCACGATTATCTATGGGCCACTTTATCAAAGTACGGTATTCCGGGAGAATTTGTGGATTGGCTCAGGACTTTGTACAGAGAGGCGAAGAGCTTTCCTCTGATCAATGGTTGGCAGGGGGACACTTTCAGGGTAGAGGCAGGGGTGCGACAGGGCTGCCCCCTGAGTCCACTGCTGTATGTGTTCGCTATAGATCCGTTCCTGAGATCACTGCAGCGGTGTGATTTTCGGGGGGTGCCGGTCCCCCATTGCTTGCCCCTGGATGTTGTTGCCTACGCGGATGATGTGACTGTGGTGATATCTGAGCCTCATGAGGTGGAGATGTTGTCTGCAGCCATCAGAAGTTACTCAGAGGCCTCCGGGTCTCTGGTCAACCTTGAGAAGAGTCAGGCTTTCTGGACATTGGATACTGCTCCTGGCTTTGATCTGCCACAGTTCGCCAAGGCCTCCACCCATATTAAAATCCTTGGGGTTAAATTTGGGAGGGAAGATAATTCCATACTAAATTGGGAAGAGAAGTTGGATACCGGAAATGTAAAGGTTCAGCGATGGAAGAACTGGAGGCTGACCTATAGAGAAAGGGTTACTCTGATGAAGACTTACCTGGTCCCTGTCTTCCTCTACGTCTCTGTCGTCTTTCCTTTGCCAGAATCGTTCTCCGCTAGGCTCTTTAGCCTGTTCTTCCAGCTTTTATGGGGGAACAGGTTGAACCCAGTAAAAAGAGGGATCACCTATCTGCAGAGGAGAGAGGGTGGACTGGATATGTTAAATCCAAGGGTTTTCTTTGACTCCATGTTTCTGAAAGTAAATTTTGGAAGCCTGGACTCAAATAATGGTCTCCTGTGGGTAAGTAGTGTCAGGGACTGGATATTGCCTTCTGCAGAATCTTGGATGCGAGGCGGCAGTCTCAAGAGGGGCCGATGGACTCCTGGCTTCCTCCCCCAGTATCTGGAGTATGGTCTGAGGTGTTTAAGGAAATGGGGGATAGACAAGTCTTTTATTGAAAGTAAGACCAAAAAAGATCTGTACTCCAGAGTCTGTAGGACCTTCTACTCTCTGCAGCTGGCACTTCCAGACTGTGCAACCACCACCCTAAAGGACAGTTTGAGGTTTCTGAATGGTCGGAGGCTGCCCTATAAGTTCTGTGACATCGCCTGGCTCTCATTACAGGGGAAACTGTTTGTCAGGGGAAATCTAAAGTTCCTAAGTGTGACTGATCGCATGTGTCCCCTCGGGTGTCAGACAGAGGAGACTATGGTCCATTTTATCTCTCAGTGCTGGGGTGGACGGAACATCTGGCAGGACATTTCCAACAAGCTAAGAATCCCATCACTGCAGTCCCTCAGGTACCCAGAGATCCTCTATGGTGTGACACCTAATGTACATAACATCAACCAGGAAACCATGTACATAGTAATCCAGGTCATCAAGTACTATCACTGGCACATGAGAACCAGAGTGTCCATCCATAGCGAGCCATTCCATCATAATAAGGCCATAAGCCTCATCATGTCCGAGCTCAGGTGGATCCAGTCACTAGAGGTCAGGAAAAAGGGGGAGAATATAACACTCTGGAGGAACATCCATCTAGACTGAAATATGTCCGATTATATAATGTGGATGCATTTGTTTTTGTTTTTTTTTTTCTGTTTTTTCTTTGTTTCCCTTTCAGCCAAAATGGACTCTTAAGTTATATTTAATATACATTTTATTTTTATGAATATGTATGATTTATTTTGATGGAAAAAGTATTTCTGTATTTATGTTTGTTTTTTACTAATAAAAATTGCCCCCTATGTACAAGAATATAACTACTACAATACTGCCCCTATGTACAGGAATATAACTACTATAATACTGCCCCCTACGTACAAGAATATAACTACTATAATACTGCCCCCTATGTACAAGAATATAACTACTATAATACTGCCACTATGTACAGGAATATAACTACTATAATACTGCTCCCTATGTACAAGAATATAACTACTATAATACTGCTCCTATGTACAAGAATATAACTACTATAATACTGTCCCCTATGTACAAGAATATAACTACTATAATACTACCCCCTATGTACAAGAATATAACTACTATAATACTGCCTCCTATGTATAAGAATATAACTACTATAATACTGCCCCCTATGTACAAGAATATAACTACTATAATACTGCCTTCTATGGGGGCAGTATTATAGTAGTTATATTCCTGTACATAGGGGGCAGTATTATAGTAGTTATACTCCTGTACAAATGGGGGGCGGGGCAGTATTATAGTAGTACCTGTAACTTAAAGGTGGTGTCCACAATTAAATAACGCCTACTTTTGTTCAGGAACGGTGCCGCACTGACGGTTGTATGTGATATTGCAGATGTTTCACAAATACATCCTATCTGCACACTACATGCAAAAAGAAAACACGATACAATGTAGAAGTTCCTTTACAAGAAAGCGATTATATCCATGGGGTGACACTGCTCTCTTCCTCCCTGTAAGTGCCGGGTGCAGTTCTCAGCTTCAGTTACAAGGACGCCTGATGCACAGGGTAGTCACGGCCACACCCATCACATCTCCAGGACATAAGACACATGAATCAGTCTGTAAAATTCACAATCTTTTATTTCGGCCCAGTGTGTAGAAACATCAAAATCACTGGTCGCTTTAAATTATATTTACAAATCTTTTACTTTCTAAAAAAATCCCCTTCATCTAAAAGTCCCAGAGTTCATTGTGTGAAGCGGAGGCTAAAAATACTGATAAAACCAGATTGTAAAGTGAATGAAGTCCGTTATCCCCAATGGTGTGTTGCCCCCTGTACAGAGGGGTGCCAGGGCCTGCCCGCCGTGCCCCCCCTTATCCTCCTGCGTCCCCCGGGGATGGGCTTTACTTAAAAAAAAAAAAAAAAAATCCTAATATTGAAAAAAAGTTTCGTTTTTATGTTGAGTCTTCTGCATAGAATGAGTTATAGAGCGTCCTCCCAGGACGTGGTAGGTCCACACTGCAAACCACTTGGCACAATCTGTAGTGTATTGCACGGGGCCCCGGGCCCCTGATTAGTTGTAGTACTAAGAACACGGCAGGTGCTGTTTGAGGAGTTCTCTGGTTGGCTGCGGTATTCTGTCTGGAAATCGGACTTGGAACTCTACTATTAGGTCGCCGCGCTGGGTGGGGACTTTGGGGAACGGCAATCCTTCGCCTCGCAGTCGCTTGACCGTTCCTGGTTTGATGACGTCGCTGCAGGGTAGCGGGATGACCCGCCCGTCGATGGTGGGAATGTTAACGGTGCAACCGCACAGAGCCTGGGGAGAGAGAAACACAACAATGAGGGCAGAGCCGTAATAACGGATAATAAAGTTACAGACCAAGAGACGCCACAGCAGCACAGAGGATTTCAGATTGGTAGGCAGTGTCATAGTGTGGAGCTGAGATCATAGGAGGGGACTCTATGCTTTATGACCTGCGTGTAGTAAAGTCTTACACCTCATTACTGCCATTTACAGCACAGTTATATGTCGGCTGATCCCAGAGGGACACTCCGCCCGAACATTCGTCAGAGAAGTCCAGCGTCTCCTGGAAGCGACCCGGTGCATCCTCATATCTGGACACTCAGGTAATACAGATATGAGCTGCTATTAGACTGTTAGGAGCAGACAGCACCGTGCACTCTCCGGTGGTCGTTCTGCGATATTACAACTCATTTTCTATTCATTTGAATGTAGTACTGCACCCTGGCCACTGCACAATGTATGGCGCACTCTGCCTCCCCCTCTATACATTGCACGGGTTTGTAAGATGCTGACAGCCTCATAATTCAGATCTATGACATAGATTTCTAGATGTCCCACAATGTCACCCCCCACAGAGGACACAGGGTATAACTGTCCCCCTGGGATCCTGTGCAGGTCAGGAGAAGGAGTTCTGCTCTTGTTAGCGTTTCACACGCCTGGAGCGGAGCCTGACCCCCCCCCCTCGACTATTCCTGGAACTGGAGAGGCGCTAAATATGGAAGAAGCAGCGACAATGTCCACATCACAATCCCGTGGGAGCGCAGCGAGCGATGCCGGGAGCCGTACACCTTTCATGGAGCACAGATATTCACCTTGGCATGCGTACAGGACGCGGCTTATTACAGCTACACTTAACCCCTGCAGCACCAGAACATGGCGATAGGGAGCAGGACTGAGACACAACAAGGTGCTGCTACATCTGCTACAACCAAGAGGGAAAATACCAACAAGGGGTAAACATGAGACACTTCACCAGATTTATCAAAGTGTCTCCGCAGCTTCACCAAATGTGCGATTTACAAAATGTGCTGAGAACAGGAATATAACTACTATAATACTGCCCCCTATGTACAGGAATATAACTACTATAATACTGCCCCCTATGTACACCCCTATGTACAAGAATATAACTACTATAATAGTGCCCCTATGTACAAGAATATAACTACTATAATAGTGCCCCTATGTACAGGAATATAACTACTATAATACTGCCCCCTATGTACAAGAATATAACTACTATAATACTGCCCCTATGTACAAGAATATAACTACTATAATACTGCCCCCTATGTGCAAGAATATAACTACTATAATACTGCCCCCTATGTATGAAGTCTAATTTACCAGATCGCTGAGTTTCTTAATAATTTGTGTGTACGTTTTATGTTATTACTTGGCTACTACTGTAGATGTTTCATCTTAGGGAACGTGGACAAACGCCGAAATAAACAGTAGTACATAGTTAAAGGGACCAGTACTGCTTCTAGGTACAATACTACTCAATACTACTATAATACTGCCCCCTATGTACAAGAATATAACTACTATAATACTGCCCCTATGTACAGGAATATAACTACTATAATACTGCCCCCTATGTACAAGAATATAACTGCTATAATACTGCCCCCTATGTACAAGAATATAACTACTATAATACTGCATACTGCCCCCTATGTACAAGAATACAACTACTATAATACTGCCCCCTATGTACAAGAATATAACTACTATAATACTGCCCCCTATGTACAAGAATATAACTACTATAATACTGCCCCCTATGTACAAGAATATAACTACTATAATACTGCCCCTATAGAAGAATCTGAGAGACATGGATTTTAGGCAGTTCCCAGCTTTCCATAAGTTCCTGCGCTCTATATACGGTAAGTTCTATACTGTGGTATGGAGACACTTTCTCCTAATAAACCTGTTACATTGTGGTCCTTACACTCGGTGCTTGTGATTCTGCTCTTCCCATTTATAAGGCAGGTGCAGCACATGAGATTATATACAGGACATGTTATTACATAACAGTCAGTGAGGCCTCGGTGCAGTATGATGCCCTTGGTTGGACATCGGTTCAGTTATTTCCACTGTCATTGTGTTGATGCTGCTGGCGCACAATGATTTTATGTTTGTACTGATGATAATGCAGATTATTACACTGTAATTTACCTGGAGTGATTCCTAGATCACAGATATATCACTGGTGTCAGCCTCAGTATATTAATGTTCCCTGGAAGGCGGCAGCAACACATGAATGTACATTCTGTAATGTTACAATCCTATATTATACACCAGAGCTACACTCACTATTCTGCTGCTGGTGCAGTCACTGTGTACATACATGACATTACTTATCCTGTACTGATCCTGAGTTACATCCTGTATTATACTCTGGAGCTGCACTC